>CM035836.1:328636100-328903600 GCA_020510985.1 Pholidichthys leucotaenia | reverse complement strand
TTGTATTCACTGGAAGAAATAAATGCTTTTCTGAATGAAACCTATAACAAAGCCATTAGGGTCGCCGACTACTTCAGTGACACTGATAAATTCATTAAGTCTGTGGATGTGCTAAGACGGCAGGTTGGTCTGGACCTCCTGGATGAAAGGAAACGTTATCGCCTCAAGAAACACCCGACAGCCCTGCGTAAAGCAGCAGGGGGAACGCCGGTCAAGCGCGCCCGACAGGAGGAATGAATGGCGGTCGTTCCTCTGCCTGTTTCACACATTTTTGGGATATTGTTTGAACAGACTTGTATATGACATTTAATTGACTGTCACAGAACTGGATCTTTGACTAGGTGGGCTGCAAGGAATGCTCTGTGTGGTGTGGGGGGGGGAACATTACAGTTTGCACTTTTTCCAATGTGACACACTTTGTGGAATGATGTTGGTGTGCTTACATTTTTTTTGAAGTGTGCAATAAAGGCTTATTTTAAAAGGTCAAAGGTCTCTCTCTCTCTCTTTTAAAAGTCAAAACTCTCTCTCTCTCTCTCTCTCTCTCTCTCTCCGGTGTTACTGAACTCACCAGGGAAACGGGCAAAATCAAATTGGCACTTCAATAACAAGCTCCTACAGGACAACGCCTTGTCAGTATTTTGTGTGCTTCTGGGAACACTGGAGGACCACAAAGGCTCATTTTGGTTCCCTTGAACAGTGGTGGGACGTTGGCAAAGTGCAAATTCGCCTTTTTTGTCAACGGTACGCTGCGAACTCAACTGCCATAATCAGCGCCAAGGTCAGTGAACTTGAGGACGCTGTCAAGAGGCTGGAGGCCAGCTTGGTTACGGGTCGGGATTCTGCCGCTGGTCCTTTGCTGCAGGAGAAGAGATCGGCCCTGCGCACATTCATGCAGGGCAGAGTGGAGGGGGCGCTAGTGAGGTCGCGCTTCACTCGCCTGCAGGACATGGATGCACCAACGTCCTTCTTCAATTTGGAGAAGTCTACTGCGAAAAAGAAGTTGATGGCTTGCTTGACGCTCCGAGATGGTCGCCTCACTACGAACCCATCCGAGATGCGGCGCCATGCAGTGGATTACTACGGGGCCCTGTTTGCAGCGGGAACGTGTTGCAAAGAATCTCAAACTCAGCTCTTCAAGGCCCTTCCGGTGCTCGGCCCGGACGACAGGGCCGCTTTGGACTGTGCCCTGACTTTGGATGAGTTGACTGTGGCTGTAAATCAGATGGCACTGGGACGCGCGCCTGGATTTGATGGCCTTTCTGCGGATTTTTTTCAGCATTTTTGAAATATTATTGGATCAGACTTCTATGACGTTCTGACTGCCTGTTACAGGAAGGGAACGTTACCTGTCTCCTGCCGCCGTGCAGTGCTCTCTCTGTTGCCAAAGAAGGGGGACTTGGCCCTGCTGAAAAACTGGAGGCCCGTGGCTCTTCTTTGCACGGACTACAAGGTGCTTTCTAAAACCCTGGCGAACAGACTGAACATTGTCTTGGGTTTGATCGTAGATAAGGATCAAACATATTGTATTCCTGACCGGAACATTATGGACAATATTTTCCTCATACGCGACTTTCTCCAGCTCAGTAAATGTCATGACTTACAGTTGGGGATTGTGTCTTTGGACCAGGAAAAGGCCTTTGATAGGGTTGACCATTCCCATTTGTTTTCTACCCTGAGGGGGTTTGGTTTTGGCAATATGTTTTTGAGGTGGGTCAATCTGCTATATACTGGAGCTGAGTGTTTGGTGAAGATGGGGGCGGGCCTGAGTCGGCCAATCCCTGTACACCGGGGAATACGCCAGGGGTGTCCACTCTCGGGTCAGCTGTACAGCTTGGCTATTGAGCCTTTGCTGTGCAGGTTGCGCGCTCGGCTGGGTGGTCTGCTTCTGCCGGGCCCATCAAGCTGTTGCCGCCCGATCGTCTTGTCTGCTTATGCGGATGACGTCAACGTTTTCATCACCTCCCACGGGGATGTGCAGCGTCTGGTGGACACTTTGACAGTTTATGAAAGGGCATCTTCTGCACGGGTGAATTGGGCCAAGAGTGAGGGTCTATTGGTGGGCCGCTGGTCGCGTCAAGGCGTCCCGCGCCTACCTGGCGGTCTACAGTGGGGGACGGCCGGTCTCAAAGTGTTGGGGGATTTTCTGGGTTCGGAGGCTTTTGAACGAAAGAACTGGGAGGGTGTTAAGGACAAGGTGTGTGCTCGCTTTTCTAAATGGAAATGGTTGCTACCACAGCTGTCATATAGGGGCAGGGTTCTGGTCGCAAATAGTCTGGTTGCCTCGGCTCTCTGGCATAGGCTGGTGGCTTTGACACCGCCCAGGAGCCTCGTGGAGGAGATTCAGAAGATCATCGTGGACTTCTTTTGGTCTGGTCGCCACTGGGTCCGTGCGCCGGTTCTCTACCTGCCTGTGGCCGAGGGGGGACAGGGCCTGGTGGACATACATTCCAAGATCGCCTGCTTCAGGCTTCGAACTGCACAACGCCTCCTTTACGGATGCAGACCCTGCTGGATGGACACTGCTAAACTGCTCCTGAGGAGAGTTGGTCGCTTGGGCTATAATAAGCAGCTCTTCCTCGTGACATCTGGGGAGGTGGACCTCACTGGACTATCTGCTTTTTACACGTCCGTTTTGCATGCATGGCGAGTCTTCAACGTGGCCCGCTTCCTTGACGAGACGCCGGGCATGTGGCTGTTCGAGGAACCACTGTTTTTCAATCGATTCATCAAAGCTGAGGTGCTGCAGTCTGTCAGTCTGCGGAGTTGTTTGCGGGAGGCACACTGTACCAAGCTTGGTCATCTTATACAGATGTCGACCACATCGATGGATACGCTGAGGCGGAGTGCCAACATTACATCTGTCAGACTGCTGCAAAGGGTGGTGGAGGACGTGTGCGCCGCCCTGCCACAACCGCTTCAAGCGTTTGCACAGCGGGGGATGGAACAGCGACAGTCAGCTGCTGAGGGTGGCGTCCAGGAAAATGTGGCCCATGATGACTCCACTGGCCTGGGAGAACCAAGCAGCCAGCTGAGTGGTGCTGACGAAGAAATGGAATCTGAGAACGACAATGTGTCTAATGCTGAGTCTATTGAGGCAAAATGCAGTACAAACACGAGTTTGTATTCACTGGAAGAAATAAATGCATTTCTGGATGCAACCTATAACAAAGCCATTAGGGTCACCGACTACTTCAGTGACACTGATAAATTCATTAAGTCTGTGTATGTGCTAAGAAGGCAGGTTGGTCTTGACCTCCTGGATGAAAGGAAGCGTTATCGCCTCAAGAAACACCTGACAGCCCTGCGTAAAGCAGCAGGGGGAACGCCGGTCAAGCGCGCCCGACAGGAGGAATGAATGGCGGTCGTTCCTCTGCCTGTTTTACCCATTTTTGGGATATTGTTTGAACAGAATGGTATAGGACGTTTAATTGACTGTAATTGACTGTCACAGAACTGGATCTTTGAATAGGTGGACTGCAGGGACTGCTCTGTGTTGTGTGGGGGGGGAACATTTCAGTTTGCACTTTTTCCAATGTGACACACTTGGAGGAATGATGTTGGTGTGCTTACATTTTTTTGTAGTGTGCAATAAAAGCTTTTTTCAAAGTCTCTCTCTCTCTCTCTCTCTTGCTCTCTCTCTCGCTCTCTCACACACACAGAGTGGTGTGAAAAAGTGTTTGCCCCTTCCTGATTTCTCATTTTTTTGTATGTTTGTAACACTTAAATGTTTCAGATCATCAAACAAATTTAAATATTAGTCAAAGATAAAACAAGTAAACACAAAATGCAGTTTTCATTTGAAGGTGTTTATTATTAAGGGTAAAAAAAAATCCAAACCTACATGGCCCAGTGTGAAAAAGTGACCCCCCCCCCCGTTAAAACATAAATTAACTGTGGTTTATCACATCTTTGGAAGGCTAAGTTCAATTTTCTAGCCATTTCTAAAGCTTTGGGACTCCAGCGAACCACAGTGAGAGCCATTATCCACAAATGGCGAAAACATGAAACAGTGATGAACCTTCCCAGGAGTGGCCAGCTGACCAAAACTACTCCAAGAACGCAGCGACAACTCATCCAAGAGGTCACAAAAGACCCCACAACAACCAACATCCAAAGAACTGCAGGCCTCACTTGCCCCAGTTAAGGTCAGTGTTCATGACTCCACCATAACAAAGAGACTGGGCAAAAATGGCCTGCATGGCACAGTTCCACGACGGAAACCACTGCTGAGCAAAAAAAAATATAAAGGTTCGTCTCAGTTTTGCCAGAAAACATCTTGATGATCCCCAAGACTTTTGGGAAAATACTCTGTGGACTGATCAGACAAAAGTTGGACTTTTTGGAAGGTGTGTCCCATTTCATCCAGCGTAAAAGTAACAGCATTTCAGAAAAGGAACATCACACCAACAGTAAAATATGGTGGTGGTAGTGTAATGGTCTGGGGCTGTTTTGCTGCTTCAGGACCTGGAAGACTTGCTGTGGTAAATGGAACCATGAATTCTGCTGTCTACCAAAAAAATCCTGAAGGAGAAAGTCTGGCCATCTGTTCGTGACCTCAAGCTGAAGTGCACTTGGGTTCTGCAGCAGGACAATGATCCAAAACACACCAGCAAATCCACCTCTGAATGGCTTAAGAAAAACAAAATCAAGACTTTGGAGTGGCCTAGTCAAAGTCCTGACCTGAATCTGATTGAAATGCTCTGGCATGACCTTAAAAAGGTGGTTCATGCACGAAAACCATCCAATGTGGCTGAATTACAACAATTCTACAAAGATGAGTGGGCCAAAAATTCCTCCACACCGCTGTATTGCCAGTTATCACAAACAGCTGATTGCAGTTGTTGCTGCTAAGGGTGGCCCAACCAGTTATTAGGTTTAGGGGGCAATCACTTTTTCCACACAGGGCCATGTAGGTTTGGATTTTTTTCCCTTAATAATAAATACTTTCATTTAAAAACTGCATTTTGTGTTTACTTGTGTTATGTTTGTCTAATATTTAAATTTGTTTGATGATCTGAAACATTTAAGTGTGACAAACATACAAAAAAATGAGAAATCAGGAAGGGGGCAAACACTTTTTCACACCACTGTGTGTGCGTGCATGCATACATTTGTTATGTTTTTTAAATCCTTTGATTGTCAGACAGCATCTCCAACTCACTTCACCACTACTCCAGCTGCAGGTCAGTTTTCTCATAAATTAATGACTTGGTTTTGTATAAATTATCAACGTCTCTATAATGCTGATTTTGTCCCGGTTAATCTGGCAGCTAAACCGACTAAGCTTCCGAAACTGGCTTTTGGGATGTGGTTTGGGCATCTGATCAGGATGCCTCCCATGTGTTTTGGACATGTCCCACTGGGAGGAGATCCCAGGGCAGACCCAGAACACACTGGAGAGACTGGCTAAATCCCAATCTCCATCTTAAACCCTCAGGCCCTGAGCCCTTGTACATTTCTGCTGATATCAGTAGTGCTCGTGTGTCCCAGTCTACAAGAGGATGTAGTGGCAAAAATGGGACATGCTTTTCCATACAATCATGTTACCATAGCAAAACTAAGAGTTGTTGAACTTTATTAAAATAATTAGGAAACAAGACATGGTGTGTATCAAACATAGTATCACACACCAGACTGTCAATGAGAGAATTTGCTCATTCAGGCCTGACGAAATCACCCCAAGAGCACTCAAAACTCCTAACCATTGACCTTGGCCTTAACTACAGCCTAAATGCAGACCCATCTAGGATAGTTCAAGAAATCAATAAGTGAGCCTTCAACCACTTCATGATTTGATATTGGGGCAGCCCTAAGCCCTCAAAAATTTACACTGAATGCCTCAAAGTCATCAAGTCTGCAAGGGCAAAGACTGGAATTTGGACTAAGGGTGCATTCACACGGCCACTGTTTGGTCCGAACCAAAGGAAATCTGGTCCGCTTCCACAGATAGTTTGGTCCGTTTGGTGCAGTCTGAATGCACATTTGAACTCTGGTCCACCTGAAAACGGGCAGTCTCGTTCACACTGCTTCGCTTGCAGTGTGAATGCTAATGGACTATCCGGTGGACCAAAGGGCAGAAGTGCCCCTTGGCATTTGTGTAACTATAGTAACACGTAGTCTGAGAAGAGGAAGTGGCATTTACCGTAGTGCACTTGGGGCAGAAAATAAAGACAACCGCACGAATCCGAGAAATTCTTCTACCAGAGAAAGCTAAGGAGAAAAGTTAAAAAAAATGTCTCGTTTGTGGCGGACAAACAACCCGGCTGAAGGGAACGGATTTCTGTTTTTGGTCCTGGCCAATCGATGAGCCGGATTTTTCTTCGTCACCGAGATTTTTTCTTCCTGGTCAGTGGTGGTTTCAGATACAGCGCCCCAAACGAGCAGTTGTTGTAACTGCGTGACACTGTCCAGGCAGTTTGGTTCACTGCAAAAATTCTCGGCATTCCCCGGCCAGTCACACCAAGACCCCCGGACTATCCTGGTCTGAATGCAGCCTATGTCAACGCCCCGGCATCCTCCCTGAAGAGCTGGATGATGCAGTTGGGGAGAAAGAAAATCTGGGCCCAGACCCTGGACAAGCGGTAGAAGATGGATAGCTCGATAGACATCAAAATTACCTCAAAGATGTGTAAAGTAGCATTTTTACTTGTAGTAATTTCATTTTGCATAACCATTTGTGTATATTAGTGAATCAATTCTGCATAATTTAGCAACTTAGTGACTTTAATCCTCAAACAAAAAACTTCATTCCTATTAAGACAGCAAATGTGTTCCTTGTATATTTTTGAAGAACCTTTTCAGACTGTTCCAATCTGACAACTTCGGTCATGTGACCCAAGTTAAAAACAGAGGGGTGAATGCACTTTCCCAGCCACCACCTTCAACCTCTAGAAGAGAGCTCATATCAGACGTACCCTCTTATTGGACACTTTCAAATCTTTGCTTAAGACTCACTACTATTATTTTGCACCTCATGCAAAATTAATATTTCAAATATGTGACCCGCCACGAGTAAACCAGCAACAAGTCGGCCTGACATGATTTCTAAATACCAAAATACTATCTTTCTTTTAAATTTGTGACTGTCATTTTGTTGCAAAATATGCTAGTTGAAATCATGAAGAAGGTAATCCATGTTTCAAATAACAGTGTTGGAGATTTCAAAACCATAAACTCTGTATTTGAAATAAGAGTAGTTTCTGAGGGAAATATCAGCGAGACTGCTTCCTAGTTTCGAGGGCATGGACACCATAACTGATTTGCATATCCGGTTTGTTTGGCTATTCACGCGTCTGTTATTCATTTCAGCCAATCAGCAGCAGGTTCAGGTAGAAGTACACGGCTACTTAAGCAACTTCTCTTCCTGGGTTTCCAGAGCTCCTTTTAAGAAGCATTGTAAGGGGGTTGGGTTCATGCCAAGTCATGCAAATTACCAGCTTTTGTTACTGCCTCTCACCTGGCTCCCCTGGAAGGTGACAATCCTTGGAAACTTTGAACCCGATTTTCTCAGAGAAGTTGTTTGAGAGGTGTTAACATTCAAATGGCCACATCTTCTTCAAATCTTTTTGGATTTTCATGTTAGACATCATTGAAAGCTTAGATTCCACACTTTTAGAATCTGTAAATAATGCAAAATACTCTTTGGAAGACTTGTTCCTAGTTTTTCCATGACTGGTCACATATACCGTAATTAAACTTCTATATGATTTTTGATTCTAAATGTTTTAAAAAGCCCCTTCCCCGTTACCTCCTCAGTAACAGTGACCCCGGCAGCTTTGGTGGTATGGAGGACACTGTCTCTGACCACCTGCTCGCCTTGCTGCTGCCCCAGCTGCAGGCTGATATTACTCAGGATGTGGAGCTCCAGAGAGGACAGTGCCGCCTGCAAGTCAGTCTTGCTGACGTATTGCTCCAACAGCCACTGGAGGACCGACTCTGGGAGGGTGGTAGTGGCGTCGCTACTCTGTGTCAGCTGATTCCCATAGACCAGAGCCCGGACCTCTTCCTGGACCTGAGCAGAAACCTGTCCTGAAATCTGCAAATTAGGGAGGAAAGAGTACCATCACATTAAAAGTTTATTCTAAGAAAAGAACCTTAATGAGTGTTATGCACCCCTCCATAGGGAATTAGTCAGTGGTGCAGTCCCTGACACCTTAGAGTACACCTCCGCTACTAGTCGAGACCTAGTGAGGTGGAGTATCAACTCTCCCTTGGCTCTCAACTATAAAATTATTCTTCATCTTAAACTGTTTTCCCCAAGAAGGCAGTAAAGAATTGTGTTTAAACATCCAAAGACCACCTGGAAACAACGTTCCTTTGTCAAGAAGTACGATAAGGATCCTTTTAACAGATTAGTCTGCCTCATAAATAAATGAAACTCCCTTTCTCTCAAAACCATTTTATTGGTTAATAACCCTTTTGACATCTTCCAGACTCTGGGACTGTCCTTCATAAGGCTCGAGGATTATCCACAGCTCAACACTACCCCCTGGTGGACATCTCTGGAATAGACATTCACTTCTGACTACAAGCTGAATCCATGAAATGACTGCCTTTGTTACAAAACTCTCCCTTCTCAGTTTGTTTTCTTTTTCAGGACACCCTGGAAAATCAAGTGGGACTCTGATATATCATTATGGTTTGGGATATTTCCTTAATTTTGAGTTAAATGTGTGCATGAGTGTTTAATGCTTAAATATATCTTATTTTAATACATATTAATGATATAAGTACCAGTTTATAAAAATGCGTGCTCACTGAATATTAGTCGTGATTCGTTGAAGTAGCTCAGACAGGGTTTCCTCTGGTAACATTTCTTGGTGGTGGGCTGCCTCGCCAGAAATTTTACCACCGCATCAAGGAGATATGAATTTATTAAGAAAAATATATGAAGCAATGACTTTCCGCAAGAGCGCACTTGAACAACGCACGTGGCCGTCATCCGCGCAGAGTTTAGAAGCGCCCCGCTCACATGAGTTTTCCAGTCAGTCAGCAAACAGTGTCTCGCTAAGCGTGACTGTCCAACAGAAACATGAGTTTATTAAAGTACTTTAAACGCGGAAAAAATCAGAAGAGGTATGGAAGCACTGGTGTTTATCATGGTTTTAACCCGCTGAAACGGGAGCAATAATAGAAGAGTCACTTACCTAAGAGATGTGGTTAGAATTCATATGAAGGGAAAGGCAAGGGGGACTGATGAATTACTGAGGATATATTTCACCAGCCACTACAATATTAAGTTATGTTCTGTAGGAATTACAGGAATAAAGAGACTGGCAATTTCTCTCTTTTCTCGCACAAGCAGGCGTGCCATTTTTATTCTCCAGCGGCAGTGACAAAAAGCAACAGCTAAAAACACTAGCTCTATTTTCACTCTAAACTGAGGTCCTTCAGCGGCTGCCTAGAGAGGTGCCTGATGAGAAAGCCTGAGCGCACAACTATAACTGCCTAAACATATCATTCTGTACATAAACGCATATTGTGGTGAATTATGTCTTTAGAGTCCGCTACAGTTCCCCATTATGTACCTGGCAGGTTAAGATGACCGAAATTCACGAAGTCAATGACTTTAATCCGTCAGCAGCCTTCAGACAAAGTAAATGTGCCAACATCTGATTTCAAAATAAGGGAGGCTTTTCCTGCTGTCTGGGTGGTGAGGAGATTTCTAAAAAAACAAAACTATAAATATAAAGAAATATTATAACAGAAATAATGGCATCCTTGGTCATGTAAGTTAAATTATTTCATTAAATACAATTTTATTAATATTTATCTTTGTAATCACAGTTAAATTATTGTTCTGTTCCGTCTATAAAATTATGGTCAAAAATGTAAGTTTTTATAAGGAAAAATTTAAAAATTACCACAGTCTGTTTCAAAATTATCTAAAAAGTAAGTAAAAGTAATTTTATTTTAAAAAACAGACAAAAATTAGTCATAAAATAATGAACAAATTTATAATAAAGTTTCAAATGTACAAGAAAAGTCAATTTTACAAGAGGAAATTACAAATTTGAGGAACATGGTTTCAACTTTTGATAGATTTACAGAGAAAAGTAGAAAACTGTAAGAAAATTGTAATAAATTTTTGAGAAAATCCTCAAACCTTGAAGTCTGAAGTCATTACTCAAGTTTTTAAGTGGGTGCTCTTTGTACCCTTAACTCAAATAGAAATTTTTGGTTGTCTACTTTTTTTTTTCCACAATATTTTTTATTGAACCTTTTTTTTTTTTTTTTTTACAAACATAACACAAACACTCAAACTCTAACACTAAACTACTTTAAAAAAAAATGTACTAAAAACACCAACAACCACTAACAAAGACAGGTCTTCAACAATGCTCCTCTGTTTAGTCTAGGCAATTTATTACATAAGTATACATATTATACATTCACCAGTTTGGAATTTACAAGGTCCACACACATCATTCACCTTCTTCTTCAAAAGTTATGTTTAAATTCTTTACATAATCAATGAAAGGTCTCCATATATTCTCAAACACAATTTCCTTTGATTTCAGTATGTATGTTATTCTTTCTAGTGGAAGGTTTGTTAACATCTATCTTAACCACTGAGTCACATCTGGTCTAGGAGTCTTTTTCCACAATAGTGCAATACATTTTTTGGTGTTAAGCAAACTGAGGTCTATGAATGCTCTTTCACTTTTATTAAAGTTATGCTTTTCTGGATGCAGACCCAACAAAAACAATTTAGTATTCAATATGATTTGTTTTGAAATTATTTTTTCAATTGTTACCCTCACCTCTTCCCAAAACATTCTAATTTTTCTACATTCCCATAAACAATGAAATAAGGTTCCTTTACTTTCCATACATTTTGTGCACGTATCTGGTATGTTTTTGTTATATCTATTTAACTCCACCGGTGTAGCATACATCCGCATTAACCATTTAAAATGTATCAATTTAAAGCGTACATTTATTGATTTGGTTCGAGCTTCTGTACAAGCCAATTCCCATTGTTCCTCTGAAATTTCAGTTTGCAGGTCTTCTTTCCAATAATTCAATCTTTTCTGTGAGTTTTCACTTGAGGATAGTGTCAGTGAGTTATAAAACTCTGAAATAATACCCTTTCTCTTACTATCTTTCGTCAAAATTTTTTCCAAGGAAGAATAAGTAGGTCGGGTGAGAGCTTTATTTTGATTTGATCGAATAAAGTTCCTAAGCTGAAGATATTTAAAAAGGTTGTCTACTTTTAATTATTAATTTCAAAGCACTGCTTTTACATGAGTAGAATTTGTGATTACTATACCCACCTGATCATATAATTTAAGTATGCTTGAGTACATTACTATTATGAATGTTTCTTCCCTTCCTTACTCTCTCAATGGGAAAAAAGAAACACTAGCATAAAAATACAAAAAATACACATATTTCTGTCATTTATGTAAACCATGACAAAAAAAACCTACAGGACAAAACATGACACTTGATATTTTCTAACCTGTTTGTATACCACCATAGACAGAGAGAGAACCTGAATTACACAGAGCTCAGAGAGGGCAAGATGAGACAGAAGAGAGGTGCCAAGGAGAGGAAAGTGTTCAGGCAGAGGAAGGAGAGAAGGATGACACCACTAAAGAGTCTAAACACAGGACGTCTGGGTGGGACCCCAACTGGCCCAATATTCAAACCTCGGTTGTACAATACTTCAAATGTAAGTTCAACATGCAACGTTACTGTGTAAAATTTTAAAAAGAAATAAATAGTATAAAATTAACATATCCCGGTATGTTTACTCCCCACCCCCACCCCCAGGAAAAATACGTTGCCACCGCGCCAAGGTCTTTTAGCCAGAGGAAACACTGTCAGACTCTGCATAAGTATATTAATGAATTTTCAGTGTTATAACGTAGTGTTTCTCATGTTGCCAAAACTTGTACCAAGTCATCTGACTGGCTCCACCAATCACAAGTTAGTCTCTTCGGGACAAAACCCCCCTTTCATTCTATTGGTTGTTTACAGACAAAAGACTGCTTCCTTTTTGGCCCAGAGTCATTAAAACCCGCCCATGACGGAAAGCAATTGGTTCCCGTCCAGCTCAGTCACAGAAGCCCCGCGAAAGTTGTCTGAGTGTAACAGAACGCCATACTTGTTGTTTAGAGTACTGTCTTGTGAAAAGTTCGTGCCTGTATCCTGCTTCAATCTTTTTCCTTAAAACGTCTGGGAATTAACTGCTTTTTCTTTGAGCTCAAATTCTTTTAGGGAGTGAAACTCCTGTTCACAGATGTTTACTATCTGTATTCTGTTAAACTTTCTTTAAACTCACTGTGTGTGTGTCAAGGGATCGACTGATTATTTGTTTTTGTACACTGAAAGCTGTTTCGCCAATCTCCACGACGTCAGAAGAACTCGGATTTCGTGGCGTGAATTTATTTATTTTTAATCTTGTCTCTTTCATTCTGTGGCTTGATCAGACTTTGGACTATTCAATTTAATCGAACCCAGGAGGGAAGCCGCCACTCAACCACAAAGCCCTCCTTGTGTTGTTCTGCATGCCATACGACATCAGCGGCTAAAGAAGAAGACTGAAAGCCCTAAAAAGTAGTCTCACATCACCTGATCTCAGCTCCAGCTGTCTGTAGCAGTCAAATCTCAGCTTGTGACCGCTGGACTTTGAAAGCTGCCCGGACAAGAACTCCCCACTGGCGGAATGGAGAAGCCTCATCACTGCAGTCAAATCTCAGCCTGTGACTGTGAACTTTGCCCAAATATTTGCTGGCAAGATATTCTGGTTCTGGTACCATCTGCAAATAAAGCTTCAGAAGGAGCCTCAACAATAGAACCCCACCCGGATTCATGTGAGCCCTCTTCCTTCTGCTTCATCTGCTGATTAATGGTTTCCAACATGATGTCTGTCGCCTTAAAAGTATGCCATAATTTGTTTCATATTAAAATTAGTTCATAATTCTGGTCACAGCTACAGAATTAAAGAGAATTAATATTCCCTTTTCATTAAAATTCTGTTTTACTTTCTCTGAGTTACTAACCCAAAATTCTGAAGAAAATTATAACTAATTATAGAAAAATTCTGAGTTTAGTCTGTCTAAATCTTCATCACAGTCACAAATTCACACTCAAGTTCCTTGGTTCCACAAATGTGATTACACTCTGTTGATCAATAATCAGTTATAAAATGAATATATGGCTTAATGTTGATCACGTCACCTGCTCACAAGTTATGTGAATGTAAGATAATTTAATCAGTTTCATTAATAAACTGTTAATGGTATTGAGAGAAGTTGCCAGTGAATTCCTTCCCTGTGTTTTGATGAAGTCACCCAGTATCAAATTCATGAATACTGAGACTGATTAATGAAAGGTATTAAGATTAATTAGTAATAAGTTGTTCATAATAGTGAACTGGTGCCCCTTAACGAGTGTTGTTCTATCAAGTTTTCTGGAGTGTGTGTGGATTTGAAAGTAAATTTCCTTCCCCACACACCCCGCTAAACGAAATTAAATAATCTTTGTACCTTATCACACTTATAATGAAATAATGCTACAGAGGAATTCCTCTTTGGCTCGGAGGTTTCAGATCACTGTGTCATGGATTCAAATCTTGGCCTGAGATATCAGGAGGTTTATGTCCAGCTTGCCTAAGGGCGAAAGTGACAAACTTCAGGGTCAAAACGGACTTTGGCGATCCCAGGATTGGTAGGTGTTTCTGGCCTTGGCCCAGCGAGCGGGTCGTAACAGAAAAGTGGGGGCTCTTCCGGGTTATGACACCTGCACCACTTCCTTTAAGGTGGATTCACACTCCAACGTTTGGACCAACTTTTACTGACGTTTTGGCAAACGTCTGGCTCTGCTGGCAAAAGTTTATGATTGCTGGTGTTCGTTGGCAAACGCTGGCAAAAGTTGTGTTCTTTGAAAATTTTCAGCCTGCTGAAAATTTACCAAAGTTTGGAAATGCACGTTGGTGAACGTTGTGCTCATTTTGTAAAAGTTCCTGAGTGCTGAGCTAAGTTATGCAGAGTTTACCCAAATCAGCCCAAGTTAAAGCTAGGTTCACTCTATAGCATTTGGACCTACTTTTACAGACGTTTTGAAAAATCAGAGAAATACTCAGTGCAGCTCATTCTCATGCTGAAAATTTACCAAAGTTTGGAAATGCACGTTGGTGAACGTTGTGCTCATTTTGTAAAAGTTCCTGAGTGCTGAGCTAAGTTATGCAGAGTTTACCCAAATCAGCCCAAGTTAAAGCTAGGTTCACTCTATAGCATTTGGACCTACTTTTACAGACGTTTTGAAAAATCAGAGAAATACTCAGTGCAGCTCAGCTGACATCAGCGTCAGGTGACACTCATATAAAGATCAGTGTTTGTGGAGGCTTCCTGCTGTTCTGGATCTGCTTCTGGAGTGAACACATCTCCTTTGGGCATACGTTTCAGTATTAATTTTCATTTTATATTCCTATGTAGTTACTTCTGCATACCATTTTCCCCTGTTTATTCATTCATTCATCTTAAAAAAGAAATAATGCAACAGACTCCAACACTAAGTCCACAATTAAAATGTGAATGTGGATGGAATTAAAAAAAACAATGAATCATCATATAAATAAAATGACGGGTGATTATATTTTGACTGTTACACCTCTCTCCACTGAACCCTTAGATGCATGACCACCCAATTCCAACACTCTTCCATGAGTGTGGTCAAAATGACCCCAACTAGAATGTGTGTGTTTTATGCTGTAAACTTAAGAAATTTCTTTCATTTTGGTTAAAGATGATTATTTTTATTATATTTTGGGTGATTATTATTATTATTATTATTTTAAATTATATTTTGGTCAACAAAAGAAGGGGACAGCTTGGGGTCATTTTTGACCCCACATATGAAAAAGTGTGGTACTGATACAAAAAATGCAATTAAAAAAATATAACAATTAGATACAAATCCAAATGGCCTCATGTCAAAGACAACCTATTTGAGGAATACATGGAAGATTAAATGATAAAAATTTAAAATTACAAAGATATTGCAAAAAAAAAAAACAACCGCTCAGGCATTTTTGACCCCTGCATCTAACAATACCTACATTGTCCTCACTGTATACACTGTATTGTCCTCATCCGTTTACCCTCGGCATCCAGTCTGAGATGCAAATTGAAGCGTTTACAGTGTTACTTATAACCGTGGTGAAATTGAAATGGGGCTTGGGGTCATTTTTGACCCCACATATGCATCTAACAAAACCTATTGTCCTCATCTGTTTACCCTCTCGGTTTACCCTCAGCATCCAGTCTGAGATGCTAATTGCAGCGTCTACAGTGTTACAGATAACCGTGGTGAGATTCAAAAGGAGACAGCTGGGGAAAAGCTTCTGGTCATTTTTGACCCCACATATGGAAAAGTGTGGTACTGATACAAAAAATGCAATTACTTAAAAAAATATAACAATTAGATACAAATCCAAATGGCCTCATGTCAAACACAACCTATTTGAGGAATACATGTAAGATTAAATGACAAAAAAATTAAAATTACCAAGATATTGCAAAAAACCCAACCGCTGGGGTAATTGTCACCCCGCTTATGCATCCAAGGGTTAAAATAACATAAAATCCTGTTAAATGTCATGCACTTTTTGACACCACCATCAGCACTGTTTGATTCCCACAATAGAAGCCAATGAAAATGATTACACACGGAGCAGAAAATTAAGAGCAGTAAATTTCTCAATGAGGAGATTTTTTTTTCTTTTGGGCTGCCACATTTTTGGGAGATATATATATGTATACACTGCTCAAAAAAATAAAGGGAACACTTTGAAAATACATCAGATTTTAATGGAAAAAATAAGCTGGATATTGAAATTGTGGCAGGCTACAATTGCGACAATTTCGATATCCAGCTTATTTGGGCTGCACGGTGGCGCAGTGGTTAGCACTGCGGCAGCACAGTTTACCCTTGGCCGGGGGATTGTGGGGATCGTGGGATCGTGGGTTCGATCCCAGCCCCCGACCAACAGTGATCTGTGTGGAGTTTGCATGTTCTCCCCGTGTTGCGTGGGTTTACTCCGGGATTTCTCCGGTTTCCTCCCACATGCCAAAAACATGCATGTTAGGTTAATTGGCTGTTCTAAATTGTCCCTAGATATCTGTTTCCTATAGGCCCTTAGAATAGAGGGTTAGTATTAATGAAAGCGCTTTGAGTGGTCTTTGTGACTAGAAAAGCGCTATATAAGTGCAGGTTAGTTAGTTAGTTAGTTATTTTTTCCCATTAAAATCTGATGTGTTTTCAAAGTGTTCCCTTATTTTTTGAGTAGTATATATATATATATATACACACATACATATACACACACACACACACACACACACACACACACATACAGTGGTGTGACAAAGTGTTTGTCCCCTTCCTGATTTGTCATTTTTTTGTATGTTTGTCACACTTAAATATTTCAGATCATCAAACAAATTTAAATATTAGACAAATATAACATAAGTAAACACAAAATGCAGTTTTTAAATGAAGGTGTTCATTATTAAGCGTAAAAAAAAAAAACCAAACCTACATGGCCCTGTGTGAAAAAGTGATTGCCCCACCTGGTAAAACCTAAATTAACTGTGGTTTATCACATCTTTGGAAAGCTGAGTTCAACATCCCTAGCCACACCCAGGCCTGATTACTGCCACAACTGTTCCCAATCAAGAAAGCACTTAAATAGGACCTGCCTGACAAAGTGAAGGAGACCAGAAGATCCTCAAAAGCTAAACATCATGCTGCGATCCAAAGAAATTCAGGAACAAATGAGAAACAAAGTAAATGAGATCCATCAGTCTGGAAAAGGCTATAAAGTTATTTCTAAAGCTTTGGGACTCCAGCGAACCACAGTGAGAGCCATTATTCACAAATGGTGAAAACATGGAACAGTGGTGAACTTCTCCAGGAGTGGCGGGCTGACCAAAATTACCCCAAGAGCACAGTGATGACTCATCCAAGAGGTCACAAAAGACCCCACAACAATATCCAAAGAACTGCAGGCCTCACTTGCCTCAGTTAAGGTCAGACTGGGCAAAAATGGCCTGCATGGCACAGTTCCAAGATGAAGACCACTGCTGAGCAAAAAGAGTATAAAGGCTCGTCTCAGTTTTGCCAGAAAACATCTTGACTTTTGAGAAAATACTCTGTGGACTGACGAGACAAAAGTTGAATTTTTTGGAAGGTGTGTGTCCCATTACATCTGGCGTAAAAGTAACAACATTTCAGAAAAGGAACATCATACCAACAGTAAAATATGATGGTGGTAGTGTAATGGTCTGGGGCTGTTTTGCTGCTTCAGGACCTAGAAGACTTGCTGTGGTAAATGGAACTATGAATTCTGCTGTCTACCAAAAAAAATCCTGAAGGAGAAAGTCTGGCCATCTGTTTGTGACCTCAAGCTGAAGTGCACTTGGGTTCTGCAGCAGGACAATGATCCAAAACACACCGGCAAATCCACCTCTGAATGGCTTAAGAAAAACAAAATCAAGACTTTGGAGTGGCCTAGTCAAAGTCCTAACCTGAATCTGACTGAAATGCTGTGGCATGACCTTAAAAGGTGGTTCATGCTCGAAAACCCTCCAATGTGGCTGAATTACAACAATTCTACAAAGGTGAGTGTGCCAAAATTCCTCCATAGCGCTGTAAAAGACTCACTGCCAGTTATCGCGAACACTCAAGTGCAGTTGTTGCTGCTTAGGGTGGCCCAACCAGTTATTAGGTTTAGGGGCAATCACTTTTTCACACAGGGCCATGTAGGTTTGGATTTTTTTTCCCTTAACCACTTGCACTCCGGGCAATTTTCCTAAAAATGCCAAAAAATAACGTGCCCAAAGTAAATCGAAAGCTGTTATTCAACCCTTTGCAGCATCTTCATGGGGTTGGTCTCATTTAAAAGAAAACACTTTGAATTTTTTGGCAAAAAAAACAATCTCTCTACGTGCTCCGGCCACTGAGTTACAGTCATCTAAACATACTGAACTTGAAGAAAAAAAAATTGGACACTGTTTTTTTGGATACAAATGCTTGTAAATAACACACAGCTGTCCGATCCGGCTGGAAAATGCAACAGAAATGTAGAACCAAGTGTTATCCAGCTGAGATCCAAATTTGGTAACAATACCACAAAAAATGAATATTTTACACAGCTTTGCTCTCAGGCTGTTCCCAGGCGTATTGGAACTGTGCCAAATTGTGCCAAATGGCACAGTTTGGAAAAACGTCTGTAACTTTTGAATAATTCAATGTAGAATCTTCATTTTAGGCTCTAATGAAAGGTCACACTCAGGGCTGTGTCTGTGTGTGTGTGTGTGGGCGGGGGGTCGTTCCCCCCCCCCCCCGCTACCAAGGACCGACTTCGGCCCTCGCTACAGACGGATTACACTCCTTGCATGTTTTCACAGCGGCACCCCCCCCTTGGCTACTGTGTGTGTGTGGGGGGGGGGGGGGAAACCGTGAACGGACCGTGAACGCCCCCCCCCCCCCCGCTACAGAAGAGGGCCATCGCTACATGATGGAATAGACTGATATGCTTCCCCCCGTAGACCGGGGGGCGTTCGGATCGTGAACGCCCGCGGGGGGGGGGGGGGGGGGGGCGTTCACGGTCCGAACACGGCAAATGAACCGTTTACCGCGGCGCACGCACTTCGTAATTCGTGCGCAGTACAGTTGTAATTTACCGATCGGTCAAAAGTCATTTTTGGATTACAGTTTTCAGGGATAAATAATAATTTAGCTTATAACACCTTACCTCTTCAAAGCAGCAGAGTCGTGGCGAACATCTCTTCCCCCAACGCGATGCTGCTCCGCTCGTGGATCCCGATCAACATAATTCCATTATTGCCGTTTTGGCGAATGATTTACGACTTTTGTCGTCGGCCTCCGTCTATTCTGCTGGAATGAGTGCAGGTCCCACTTGTGGGTGTTTTCCATGCTGCTGGGTGAGCCTGGGTCTGTAGTAGATTCGTCCAGAGTCCTTCTGCAGCAGTAAATATCGCTTCACCCAGCCTGAATTTCTGTGCTTCAATTGGCTCCTGCGTTCACAGTAGGCGGGTCCTCCTTCCTAGATTTTCATTCATTGGCTCCTCAAGGTTTCAGAAACCCAATTCAAGGCTCTTATTAGTCGAATGAGAGGTCAATCAGATGAACTAATCTGTTCGCAGCTGTGTTTGCAGATTTTTTTTTCAGTGGCGCTTGGAGGGCACACCACCTACACCATCACCATCAATATCCTTATCATGCGTCATGCGCACGAGGGCGCACAAGCGCGCTTTCGTGCGCCCTCATGCGTCATAGGACGCAGAGACTTGCCCGCCCGCGGAACAACGGAGCGCAAGTGGTTAATAATAAATACTTTCATTTAAAAACCTGCATTTTGTGTTTACTTGTGTTATCTTTGTCTAATATTTAAGTTTGTTTTGATGATCTGAAACATTTAAGTGTGACAAAGAAAAAAAAATGACAAATCAGGAAGGGGGCAAACACTTTTTCACACCACTGTATATGTATCAGGCAGAGAGTAGACAGACTGAAAATTTCACGAAAAACCTTTATTCCACAGACCAAGAAAATTTTTTTGTTCAGACAGCAAAACAAAACAAACAACAAAAAAAACCAGCTGTTGTTTCCAAGGCAACCAGTAATCTGTATTGGCAAAAGACATGTTTGTGCAACAGCACAGCTTGGTGGTAGAAAAATAACACTGCAAAGACACAAAACCACCCACCAAACCACACCCATCACCTGCAAACAAACCCACAAATGTCCATCCATCCATCCATCCATCTTCTACCGCTTTTCCGGAGGTCCGGGTCGCGGAGGCAGCAGTTCAAGCAGAGAAGCCCAGACTTCCCTCTCCCCAGCCACCTGCTCCAGCTCTTCAGAGGGGATACCAAGGCGTTCCCAGACTAGCTGGGAGACATAGTCTCTCCACCGAGTCCTGGGTCTGCCCCGGGGTCTCCTCCCAGTGGGACGTGCCTGAAACACCTCAAGTGGGAGACACCCACAAATGTCCATTTTATTTATTTATTACTGAACTGAGTTTTGATCTACAAACATCTGTTTTCACCAGCATGTCAGTCAACATTTGCCAAAGGAGCTTAACTTTGGCTGACTTAGGTGAACTCTGTATAACTTAGCCCAGCGCACAGGAACTATTACAAATTGAGCACAACTTTCACCGTTTATTTCCAAACGTCGGCAAATTTTCAGCTGAAAATTCTCAACAAATACAACTTTTGCCAGCGATGCCAACAAACACCAACTTTTATCAACTTTTACCAGCAGAGCCAGATGTTTGCCAAAATGTTAGTAAAAGTTGGTCCAAACATTGTAGTGTGAATCCACCCAAAAAAGCAGGTCCAGGAAGGCAGGAAGCCTCCACAAACGCTGATCTTTATATGAGCATCGCCTGACGCTGATGTCAGCTGAACTGCGCTGAGTATTCCTTTGCTTAAGTTAACCTAAGTTGGGAACTGCTACACATACGCTAGCTTAAGTTGGCAAAAGTTTGACAACACTGAATGCAATGCTGGCAAATCCTAGCAAAAGTTCATATAAGTTTGTAAAAGTTCGTCAAAGTTGGTGTGTGCTCACGAACGTAATTTCACCAACGTTTGGACTAATTTCTCAGATTTTTCAAAACGTCAGTAGAAGTCGGTCCAAACGTTATAGTGTGGACCCAGCTTAAGGGGGGAGGTATTACGCACCCCTCCATAGGGAATTAGTCAGTGGTACAGTCCCTGACACTTTAGAGTACACCTCTGCTACTAGCCGAGAGCTAGTGACGAATTCCTCTTTGGCTCGGTGGCAAGAGTGGGAGGATTTAGATCATGGTGTCGTGGCTTCGAATCTTGGCCTGGGATATTAGGAGGTGTACGTCTACCTTGCCTAAGGGCGAAAGTGACTTCAGAGGTATATGTCTACCTTGCCTGAGGGTGAAAGTGATTTGGGTCTGTCCAACTTATACCCCACACATCCCCATATCACGGGCCCCTAATGAGAACTCCCAGCAACATAAAATAGACTAGAAAAAACCCCTCCCTAAAACTAGAAAACTTCATTTGAGTCAAAGCCTCTTTATGAATTTGAAGTCAGTCTCATCAAAAATATACAAGTTAATAACTCAAGTAGGTTCATTTTGTCTTCTTTTAATTATTTACCTTTTGTTCTTATTAAAGACAGAAATAGAAAGGAGATGTTTTTACCTTCTTTACATGTTTTGACTGTTCACTGCAGCCTTCGTCAGAAGTGTCAGCTGATTGCTGCCAGGTGTCATTTTATCAGCTGACTTTCGTAGGTGGGGCCAGCCCAGCAGACCTGTCAGATCCACCGAGCCGGCCCCACTTTCCGCCGTCCGATGGTCTGTGGAGAATGTGGTTCCAAGTGTGGGAAAGCATAAAGGCCCCCTCATCCCAGTTCATGGTATCTTTTCCCTGCTTCCTGATTTCTATGGCCTCCTTGATCCAGCATTTGGGTCTGTTGCTCTCCAATCCAATAATTTTTGCGTTGTCCCAGTCCATGATGTGATTATTTCTTTTGCAGTGATCTGATATTGCTGATTTTAATGTTTCTTGTTCTGCCTTTTCTTTTTGTGATCTTGTGAGTCGTCCTTGCGTTTCCTTCTCACATTCCTTCTGGTGTTCTTTTTTCCTTGTGGTGAATGATCTTCCGGTTTCTCCAATGTAGGTTTTGTTACATGATCTGCATGATATTTCATATATTACACTGCATTTTTTGTCTTGTTCCATTTTGTCCTTGGGGTGTACTAATAACTGTCTTAATTTTTTGTGTGGTTTTACTGCTGTGTTTATTTTGTATTTTTTCATGATCCTTTGAATTGGTTCTGTTATCCCTCGTATGTATGGTATAGTTATGGTGTCCTTGTTTTTGATTTCGGCTTTTGATCCGTCTTGTTTCCTGTTTGTTTTTGTTGTTTTTGACTTGCTGTTTCCCTTTGTTTATGGCCCATACTGGATATTGGCAGCGTATGAGTGCATGTTTTATGTGGTTTTCCTCCTCATGTCCGTCTTCTTGGTCTGTGATGATGTGGCCCATTCATATAACATCCTGACAACTGATAGTTTGTGTGCTGTGGGGTGTTCTGATGTCCATAGTAGGTATTGATCTGTGTGGGTTGGTTTCCTGTAGACTGTGATTTTTATACTGCCGTCATCGTTGTGGTGGATTTTCATGTCCAGAAAGGCTATAGTGCCATTTTCTTCCTCTTCGTGTGTGAATTTTATATTCCCAGTGCTATCCGTGCTATTCAGATGGTCAGTGAGTTCTTGCGTGTGTCCTTTCCTTATTTTCTCCAGAATGTCGTCCACGTATCTCTTCCAGAGGGTGGGTTTACATTGTGTAGGTGCTGTGTTGATGGCTTTGTTTTCCAGATCCTCCATGAAAAAGCTGCTCATGATGGCTGATAGTGGGTCTCCCATTACAAATCCTTGTTTTTATCTGTAGGTTTTTTCTCTGTATTGAAAATAGGTGGATTTTTCAACAAACTGTAATAGTTCAGATATGTCGTGAACTGTGAGATTGGTGTGTCTTTTTAGGTTTTGTTATTTCTGAGGCGTTCTTGCACTATGTGTAGTCTGACATCAACAGGGGTCTTTGTGAATAATGAAATGACATCATGTGAAATGAGGATCTCGTCTGATTCTATTTTCATATTTTTGAGTTCTTGTGCCAGCTCTTTTGAGTTTTTGCAGTGGTATTCTGATAGTCCAAGGAGGGGTTTGATGATTTCAACCAGGGCTGTTGATAAGTTGTATGTAACTGATCCGATACTGTCTATTATTGGCCGCAGTGGGATATCCTTCTTATGTATTTTTGGGGTTCCATAGATCGGTGATGCTGGCTGTGGGTATCAGGAGATCATATGTGTCCTTTGTGATTTTTTTACTTTCTAATAGGGGTTTAAGAAGGGCTTTTAGCATTTTTTCTTTTCTTCTGTGAGGTTTGTTTTAATGATTTCATATGTGCTGTTGTCTGCCAACATGGTTTCCATCTGTTTTTCATATGTTTTCATATGTTTCCGTGTCCATTACTACTGTCATTCTGCCTTTATCTGATGGGAGAATTGTGATTGTTTTATCTTTCTTGAGTGAGTTTAATGCTTTTTCTTCTTCTTTTGTAATGTTGCTTTGTGGTCTGACAGCAGACCTGTCAGATCCACCGAGCCGGCCCCGCTTTCCGCCACATTCTCCACAGACCATCGGACAGCGAAAAGCGGGGCCGGCTCAGTGGATCTGACAGGTCTGCTGGGCTGGCTCTGCCTACGAAAGTAAGCTGATAAAATGACACCTGACAGCAATCAGCTGACACTTCTGACGAAGGCTGCGGTGAACAGTCGAAACATGTGAGGAAGGTATAAACATCTCCCTTCTATTTTTGTTTTTAATAAGAACAAAAGGTAAACATATATACAAGTTAACGTAGCAACAACAGAAAATGTCAAACAGCTGGATGAACGGACATGTCAAAAACATTACAATTATCATAAGACGTTTATACCAAGATATTTATAGCGACAGGATTAAATTAATCCAACAATTTCTCTCACCATCTGCTGGATTCTGGTGAGCTGCTGGCAGGTGTTCTGACATTGGGACAGACCTACAATGTCATGCCTCATTTCCTCCACAGCTGACTCCAACCGAGTGACCTCCGCCAGCAAAGCATCATGGGACTGCCGGTCAACATCAGCACTTCAAGAAGTCAAAAAAATCACATTTACTTCTTTAAAAAAGGTTGGTGTCATGTACAAATGCTCTCTGATGCCACTGTGCTTCGTGGACAAAGCCATGGCTGAGGAAGTGACGCTGGCAGAGTTGCATTAATATTTACTACAATAATTAATAATTGCATTGGAAGGTGACAGTTCAATGACTACCACCCCCAGGTCACCACAGCATATCATTACAAGATATCGCGATGATCCACATTTCGATTTGGCAAGGATTTTATGTCGGATGCCCTTCCAGAGAGAACCATCTCCATTTATTTGGGCTTGAGACCAGCACAGGGAGTATACTGGCTTGTGCTCCCCTTGTGGTATGGGACAATGACTCCAACTAAAGCGTCAATTTATTTAGTTCAACTCCCACTATGACACCATCCCGCTGTCCATCTAGCGGATCTTGATTTTGCTGATGACATTGCTCTTCTTGAGGACACTGTTACCTTTGCTGAAGCCCTTCTACATTGCATTGAGCTCACTGCCAAGTCTGTCGGCCTTCAGTTGAACGCAAGCAAAACAAAATGGATGCATATAAACCCATCATCTGTCCAGGACCTGTATACACTTGACAACTCTGTTATCGCGAGAGTAGACGACTTCCAATATCTTGGGAGCTGGACGAATACTGCACATGACATTGAATGCAGAAAGGCTAAGGCCTGGGGAGCTCTTAATGCCCTCTCCAAAATCTGGGCTGCCCCCCTGTCCAGAGACACAAAAATAAAGGTGTTTAAAGCATCTGTTGAATCCACCCTTATCTACGGATCAGAGTTTTGGTCATTGACCAAAACGCAAGCTCAGTCCTTGAAGGGCACGTATACCAGAATGCTAAGAAGGGTTCTTAAAGTCAGCTGGAAGGACCATTGGTCAAATGATCTACTTTACGGCTCCCTCCCAAGGCTCTCGAACATCACAGCCAAGCATCGGTTGGCACTGTGCAGTCATGTCCTCCGCCACAACCAGCCAGCTACCCAAGTATTACTCTGGGAACCTGAGGCGAGATGTAAAGACCCCGTACCACCCTAAAAATGGTCCCAGAAAGAGACACTGGGATACCAGCTGGAAACCTTAGAGGGGCATGCTAGACCGGCAGGCCTGGAAACAGATATCATTTCAAGTCACCGACTTGTCACAAGACTGACTGACCCACCATGACTGTCTAAAATTGTGTAGCAAAAAAATAGCAAAATTAGGAGAAAAAAGCAGAGATTTACAAGCAAAAAACATGCAAATACACAAGAAAAATGGCATAAATTTACCAAAACAAGAGGAAAAAGGTGCAAATTAATAAAAAAAAAAAAAAATGAGGTAATAGTAAAGCAAAAGAAGAGTCCTCTGGATTGACAAAAAAAAAATCTTCAAATTGGTGTGGTGCAAACTGCAGAAAGCAACAAAACTGTTCCAGATTTGTTGTAGTATAGTGTAGTAAGTAGGGTGTCTTGTTGTGAAATGGTGAAGCTCTGAGTGACAAGTCAAAAGCCCCTTTTTCACTAGTACCTACTCAGCCCGACTCACCTAGACTCTACTCAGCTCGACACAGTGTGGTTGGTTTTCCATTTCAACTGAGTACCACCTTAAGTGGGTGGGGTTGGGTTCATTACAGGAAGGTGGCCCGTTATCCCGTTATGTTGTTTACATACTGACGTTTTCACTGATAAATAACGTAAAAGATGCTTAAAATCACAAAACACACCAGTTTTTATTATTTCTGTGATAATCACCTTATACATTGGACGGGCACACGGATCGCCCAAATGTCTCCTGAGCCGGCAGACGGAGCCACTGTTTTTAGCAGGATACGTTACAGCAGAGACCAGCTGTTAACACTTAACCAGACCAAGATGTTAGCGCAAGACTTTGACATACCGGGTGAAATAAGACAGAAACGGCGTGGAAGTCGAGCTGGACTAAGACGGCGGGCGAGAAATATAAGGTACAGACCCGTCCTTCCAGCTGTTATTATGGGGAACGTTCGATCGCTACTCAATAAGACCGACGAGCTAGCGGCCATCTCCCGCTATGAGAGCGTCTTCAGAGAGAGTAGCCTGATGTTTGCTGAGATGTGGCTAACAGAACTAGCAACAGATGCTAACATCAAACTGGAGGGTTTCCACACAATACGGGCAGACCGGACACCAGACAGTGGGAAGGCAAGGGGTGGAGAAGTGATAATGTATGCCAATAACAGCTGGTGCAGACCGGGACATATCACGGTTAAACAACATCACTGCAGCAAAGACATTGAGTTGCTAGCTGTTAGCATGCGGCCTACCTATCTCCCGAGGGAACACTCACACGTGATCTGCATTGTTATTTATGCAAATCCGACGGCAAACGCGGGGACAGCGTGTGACGTCATTCACTCAGTAACTGGCAGGCTGCTGACAGAACACCCAGATGCTCTTCTCCTTATCTCCGGTGATTTCAACCATATTTCACTGTCCTCCATCTTGCCCACGTTCACCCAGTATGTCACATGCCACACTAGAGACAATAAAACACTGGACTTATTCTATGCTAACACTAAGGAGGCATACACCTCATCACCACTCCCCCCACTCGGGAGATCGGATCACAACTTGGTTCATCTCCGGCCGGTGTACAAACCCCTAGTACACAGACAACCTCCGGCCATGCACACGGTGAAGATATGGTCGGAGGAGGCAATGGACGCTCTAAAGCACTGCCTTGAAACCACTGCCTGGGAGCAGCTCTGCGATCCACATGGTGAAGACATCGATGGCCTCACTCACACCATCACGGACTACATCAACTTCTGTGTGGACAACACCGTACCCACCAAGACAATACAGTGTTGCTCGAACAACAAACCCTGGATCAACTCTGAAATAAAAACACTTCTGAGAGAGAAGAAGAGGATCTTCAGGTCGGGGAACAGGGAGATGCTGAAGTCCGTACAGAGGGAGCTGAGGAGGAAGATCAGAGAAGGCAAGGACAGCTTCAGGAAGAAGATGGAGGACAAGCTGCAACAGAGCGACATCAGCGGGGTCTGGAGAAACCTTAAAACCATCTTTGGGCTCCAGAATACCTCCTCCCAGGCCACGGGGGGCAGGGAGTGGGCGAACAATCTGAACCTGTTTTTTAATAGGTTTGACCAACCGCCCTCCCCCCTGACTGCACACCAACCACTGCTGCCTCTAAAGTCATCGAGACCTGCTGTCCACACCCCACTCCACCAACACCCCCCCCACTCCCAGCACACAGCCCCCCAACCTGACCCTCACTAAGACCCAGGTGAGGACGGAGCTGAGGAAGATCAAGGTGAGGAAGGCCACGGGACCAGACGCCATCAGCGCAAAGCTCCTCAAGTCCTGCGCAGACCAGCTGTGTGGGATTGTGGAGCACATCTTCAACCTGAGCCTGAAGCTGGGGAGGGTACCACAGTTGTGGAAAACATCTTGTGTGGTACCTGTACCAAAGACTTGACACCCCAATGACCTGAACAGCTACAGACCAGTGGCTCTGACGTCTCACATGATGAAGACCCTGGAGAGACTGCTCCTTGCTCACTTCCGCCCCCTGGTGGGGCCAGCGATGGATCCACTCCAGTTCGCCTACGAGCATGGCATTGGGGTGGAGGATGCAGTGATCTTCCTCCTTCGCCGTTCCCTGTCCCACCTGGAGAAGCCCGGGAATGCGGTGAGGATCATGTTCTTTGATTTCTCCAGTGCTTTCAACACCATCCAACCGATGATCCTGAAGGACAAGGTGCTGTGCGCAGGGGTGGACCAGCACCTGTCATCATGGATCCTGGACTACCTCACTAACCGGCCACAGTTTGTGAGAACCTGGGATTGTGTGTCGGACATGATGATCGGCAGCACGGGGGCCCCCCAGGGAACGGTTTTGGCTCCCTTCCTGTTCACCCTTTATACTGCAGACTTCTAACTAACTAACTAACCTGCACTTATATAGCGCTTTTCTAGTCACAAAGACCACTCAAAGCGCTTTCACTAGTACTAACCCTCTATTCTAAGAACCTATAGGAAACGGATATCTAGGGACAATTTAGAACAACCAATTAACCTAACATGCATGTCTTTGGATTGTGGGAGGAAACCGGAGCCCCCGGAGTAAACCCACACAGCACAGGGAGAACATGCAAACTCCACACAGAAAGGTTCCGACCCCTGCCAACCTGGGGATTTGAACCAGGAACCTTCTAGCTGTAAGGCAACAGTGCTAACCACTGCACCACCGTGCTGACCACACAACAACACACTGCCATCTACAGAAGTTCTCTGACGACTCCGTGATCGTCGGTCTCATCTCCAACGGAGATGAAGCTGAGTACAGAGGACTTATCCAGGACTTTGTGGACTGGTGCCATCAGAACTGCCTCCAGATCAACACGAGGAAAACTAAGGAGCTGGTGGTGGACTGCCGCAGGCAAGGACAACCCCTCACAGCACCAGTGAACATCCAGGGAACAGACATTGAGATGGTGACATCCTACAAGTACCTGGGTGTTCATCTGAACAATAAACTAGACTGGTCACACAATACCGACACACTCTACAAGAAGGGAAAGCGCAGGCTGTTCCAACTGAGGCGGCTCAGGTCTTTTGATGTATAAGGGGTGCTCTTGAAGACATTCTACGACACGGTGGTGGCATCAGCCATCACTTTTGGAGTGGTCTGCTGGGGCAACGGCATTACAGCAGCCGATAGGATGAGACTGAACAAACTAATCAAGAAAGCTAGCTCTGTCCTGGGGCAACGCCTTGACCCAGTGGAGGAGATGGGAGAGAGAAGGATGGTAGCTAAACTGTCATCTCTGCTGGAGTCCAAGTCCCACCCTATGCAGGACATATTGAACGCACTGAGGAGCTCATTTAGCAGCAGACTACATCATCCTAGGTGCGCAATCGAGAGGTTTCGCAGGTCCTTCCTACCTACGGCTGTCAGACTGTATAACCTAAGCAGGGCTGCTCGCAGAGATAGCAAAAAAACGTGACGACCTAATAGTATTGAATGCAAAAGACGCAACAGACTTACACAAATGGTCCCCTCCAGTATACAGCTAGGACAATATCAGCCACTGTGGAGGGTGACAATATGTATGGGTACATATTCATACCATGTAGGGTAACTAAATAGACGGTTATGCTGTTTATTCCATCTAGCTACAATGCTCCGCACTGTGTATATATATATTTATGTGTACATATGTATATTCACTGCTCTTATTTTCTTATCTTCTAAATCATTGCTCTTAGTGTTGCTATCCCTGTGCTGTTGCAATCCTGGAATTGCCCCATTGTGGGACTAATAAAAGCTTATCTTATCTTAATCAACGAAATAACTGGCTACACAAAAATCAACACCGTCACAAAACACTCACCCACTTCCCCGTGAGTAGCCATCAGCTCGGAGACCTCTTGGTATACTTTTTCATTTCGGCTTGCTCCGCCGCAGCAGGGCCGACGGGGCTGAAAAGTTCATAGTTGTCAAATTTGACCAAATGTAGTTTATTTTTTAAGCGCAGGGATCTAAGCGCTGCAACACCGACGGGGAGACTGTTGAAAAACAACCACATTTGGTCAAATTTGACCACAAGATATCAACTTTTCAGTCACGGTGCTGGCAGAGCGTTCCAAAATGAAATACCCGGAAGTCTCCGAGCTGATGGCTGCTCACGGGTAAGATGGTGAGTGTTTTGTGACGGTGTTGATTTTTGTGTAGCCAATTATTTTGTTGATTATCACAGAAATAATAAAAACTCGCTCACGGATAAATTTATAAATGGCGGTTTTGAATCTTGTGAAGATGTTACTCTCATCCACTGACGTTACACCCTGGCCAATCAGTGGCCTGCAATCTGTTGACGTCACATTTTTAGCTTGACTCAGCACAGTTGGAACCTCACTGAAGTAGGTCCCAAAAAAGTACCTTGGTACCAAGTACGAATGGAAAACCCTACAAACCGAGTAGAGTCGAGGCGAGTAGGGCTGAGTAGGTGCTAGTGTAAAAGTGGCTAAACTCTGACAAAGGGCACACACTTTTTTCCCGCCAGAGTAGTTGCAGTGGGTAAAAAAATGCAGTCTGGGCAAGCAGCCTAATGCAGTGGCATCACATTCAGGGTTAAATTGAAAAGGTGATACAGAAAAAGGAACTGAATTCTAGAAGCTGGAGATTAATGTTACCTGACAGAAACTGGGAGTGTTGATGGAGACAATAAAGCAGCTTCTTGTCGCCAGTAAACATCCTAAAGAACAAAGACCTATCAGAAACTGTTCTGACAGCTGAAATAATCCAGGCAGATGTGATTAAAAATGAAAATCTCACCATGATCCCACGGTCCATCTGTGTTTTATCTACCAGTTTCCTCAGCTGTAGCTCCAGTTGATCCAGACGAGACATATGACTCTTCTGGTGCAACAAATCCTGCTGTCGCAGCTACAGAAACACAGTAAAACATTACAGAAAATGTCTGCTCAATCAAAAATTCAGTGTATGAAAAATTGAGTTCCTTTGATGTCCATTACAGGGTATTTGACAAAAGTGAGTCAGTTCCATTACAGGGTATCCCTGTAATGGAACTGACATGAGGGGGATCCATGATCCCCCTCATGGATCGTCACCCCCTCATGGATCGTCACCTTATCGTGGTGGGGGGGTTTGCGTGCCCCAGTGATCCCAGGAGCTATGTTGTCCGGGGCAATTTGCCTCTGATAGGGTCTCCCAAGACAAACTGGTCCTGGGTGAAGGGCCAGACGAAGAACGATCCAACAGACTCTCATGATAAATTGTATATCAAGGATTCAGTGTACCCCGCCCGGTATGGGGTTACCGGGGCCCCACCCTGGAGCCAGGCCTGGGGGAGGGGCTCGAAGGCTAGCGTCTGGTGGCCGGGTTTCCACCCATGGGACCCGGCCGGGCTCAGCCCGAAGGAGTTACATGGGTCCGCCCTCCAGTAGGTTCACCACCTGCAGGAGGGATCATGGAAGTCCGGTGCTATGTGGATTAGGTGGCAGTCAAAGGCGGAGACCTTGGCGGACTGATCCCAAGCTTTCTAAACTGGCTTTTGGTACGTGGAATGTCACCTCTCTGGTGGGGAAGGAGCCTGAGCTGGTGTACGAGATTGAGCGATACCGGCTAGATATAGTTGGCCTCACCTCAACACACAGCTCCGGTTCCGGAACCAGTCTCCTGGAGAGGGGCTGGAGCTTGGCCTTTTCTGAAGTTGCCCCGGGCGAGAGGCGACGAGCAGGGGTAGGTATTCTTGTATCGCCCCACCTTGCTGCCTCTATATTGGAGTTTTCCCCGGTGGACGAAAGGGTTGCTTCCCTGCGCCTTCGGGTTGGGAAACGGGTCCTGACCATCATTTGTGCCTATGCACCAAATGATGTTTCAGAGTACCCACCCTTTTTGGAGTCTGTGACTGGGGTGCTGGAGGGTGCTCCTCCTGGAGACTCCATTGTCCTACTGGGGGACTTCAATGCGCACGTGGGCAACGACAGTGAAACCTGGAGGGGGGTGATTGGGAGGAACGGCCTGCCCGATCTGAACCCGAGTGGTGTTCAGTTATTGGACTTCTGTGCTAACCACAGTCTGTCTATAACGAACACCATGTTCAAGCATAAGGGTGTCCATATGTGCACCTGGCACCAGGACACCCTAGGCCGCAGGTCGATGATCGATTTTGTTATCGTATCATCAGACCTGCGACCGTATGTCTTGGACACCCGAGTAAAGAGAGGTGCAGAGCTGTCAACTGATCACCACCTGGTGGTGAGTTGGATCCGATGGCAGGGGAGGAAGCCATTCAGACCTGGTAGACCCAAACGTATAGTGAGGGTGTGCTGGGAGCGTCTGGCTGAGGCCCCTGTCCGGGAGGTCTTCAACTCCCACCTCCGGAAGAACTTCAACCACATTCCGAGGGAGTCTGGAGACATGGAGTCTGAATGGGCCATGTTCTCCACCTCTGTTGTTGAAGCGGCAGCCCAGAGCTGCGGCCGCAAGGTGGTCGGTGCATCTCGTGGTGGCAACCCCCGAACCAAGTGGTGGACACCAGTGGTGAGGGGGGCCATTAAGCTGAAGAAGGAGTCCTATCAAGCTTGGTTGGCTTGTGGGACTCCCGAAGCAGCTGAGGTGTACCGGCAGGCCAAGCGGAGTGCAGCTCGGGTGGTTGCTGAAGCAAAAACCCGGGTATGGGAGGAGTTCGGTGAGGCCATGGAACAAGACTTTCGGTCGGCTTCAAAGAGATTCTGGCAAACTGTTCGGCGGCTCAGGAGGGGAAAGCAGCTCCCCGTCCACACTGTGTATGGTGCGGATGGGACACTGTTGACTTCAACTGGGGATATCGTCGGGCGGTGGAAGGAATACTTCGAGGATCTCCTCAATCCCACTGATACGCCTTCCACAGAGGAAGCAGGGTTTGGGGACGAGGGGGATGACTCGCCTATCACAGGGGCTGAGGTCGCCAAGGTGGTTAAAAATCTCCTTGGTGGCCGGGCCCCGGGGGTGGACGAGATTCGCCCCGAGTACCTCAAGGCCCTGGATGTTGTTGGGTTGTCATGGTTGACACGCCTCTGCAACATTGCGTGGAGGTCGGGGGCAGTGCCTTTGGCATGGCAAACCGGGGTGGTGGTTCCTCTCTTCAAAAAAGGGGACCGGAGGGTGTGCTCCAACTTTAGAGGGATCACACTCCTCAGCCTCCCTGGGAAGGTCTATGCCAAGGTATTGGAGAGGAGAGTCCGGCCGTTGGTCGAACCTCGGATTCAGGAGGAGCAATGTGGTTTTCGTCCTGGCCGTGGCACATCGGACCAGCTCTTTACCCTCTCGAGAATTCTTGAGGGTTCGTGGGAGTTTGCCCAACCAGTTTACATGTGTTTTGTGGACTTGGAGAAGGCATTTGACCGCGTCCCTCGTGGATTTTTGTGGGGGGTGCTTCGGGAGTATGGGGTATCGGGCTTGTTGTTACGAGCTATTCGGTCTCTGTACGACCGTTGTGAGAGTTTAGTTCGCATTGCCAACACTCGGTCGGAGTCATTCCCAGTGAGAGTTGGACTCCGCCAGGGCTGCCCTTTGTCACCGGTCCTGTTCATAATTTTTATGGACAGGATTTCTAGGCGCAGCCAGGGAATGGAGGGTGTCATGCTTGGTGACCACAGGATCTCATCTCTGTTGTTTGCAGATGATGTTGTCCTGTTGGCTTCATCCAGCAATGACCTACAGCTCTTGCTGGGACGGTTTGCCGCTGAGTGTGAAGCGGCTGGGATGAGAATCAGCACCTCCAAGTCCGAGTCCATGGTCCTCAGCCGGAAAAAGGTGGATTGTCCTCTCTGGGTTGGGGACAGGCTCCTGCCCCAAGTGGAGGAGTTTAAGTATCTTGGGGTCTTGTTCACGAGTGAGGGGAAAATGGAGCGAGAGATCGACAGACGGATTGGAGCAGCATCTGCAGTGATGCGGACGTTGTACCGGTCTGTTGTGGTGAAGAGGGAGCTTAGTTCTAAGGCAAAGCTGTCGATTTACCAGTCAATTTACGTTCCTACTCTCACCTATGGTCACGAGCTTTGGGTAATGACCGAAAGAACGAGATCGCGGATACAAGCGGCTGAAATGAGCTTTCTCCGTAGGATTGCTGGACTCACCCTCAGAGATAGGGTGAGGAGCTCAGTCATCCGGGAGAGGCTCAGAGTAGAACCGCTGCTCCTCCACATTGAAAGGAGTCAGTTGAGGTGGTATGGGCATCTGATTAGGATGCCTCCTGGACGCCTCCCACTTGAGGTGTTTCAGGCACGTCCCACTGGGAGGAGACCCCGGGGCAGACCCAGGACTCGGTGGAGAGACTATGTCTCCCAGCTAGTCTGGGAACGCCTTGGTATCCCCTCTGAAGAGCTGGAGCAGGTGGCTGGGGAGAGGGAAGTCTGGGCTTCTCTGCTTGAACTGCTGCCTCCGCGACCCGGACCTCCGGAAAAGCGGTAGACGATGGATGGATGGATGGATGGATGGATGGAGTCAGTTCCCATAGATTCCCATATTAAAATGTGCATCTTTAGAGCAAGAAATAAAGTTTTAGTTTCTTTCCAAAGAGTAAACCTTATCTGTGCCTTGACGCATTTAATGTCTCACCTCCTCTCTCTCCCGCCTCTCCTCATCCAGCTGATTCTGGAGTTCGGACAGATGTTGGTCCATCATGCTGCTGACCCAAAGCTCCACCTCCTCACCACCACGCTGAGGAGCTGAGGCAAGCTGCTGCTGCTGGAGGGCGCTGTAGAGTCTGAGCACCTCCCTGTGTCTCTGCTCTGCCCGCCGTCCTCCGGCCTCTACTCGCTCCCACAGTACCTTCAGACTCCGCTCCAGATGAGTAACTCTTTCAGAGTCGTCTGCAGATAATTCCTGCGAAGCAAGGAAAACTTCATTATGCACATCAGTTTTAAGGCTGGAAATCGTCTAATATCTTATGATGTTATGCTCTTAAATGTTATGTGGTTGTGTGTAAATGAAACTTTTTTTAGCTGATGCTGTGATTACTGTATCACGTCTGAATGTTTTTATGTTGGTAACGGGTTGTGGCACTGAGTCCATGACAAATTTCACCTTGGGGACAATAAAGGTTATTCTGTTCCATTTTCTCCAGTGAAATTGTACCTCCTCTCCTGACGCTGTTTCAGCCAGTGCAGGCTCTGGCTCCCTCCACTCCTCCACAGCTCCATCGGTTGATAGTTTTACCTCTTCTGAGAGCCTGTCGATGGATGATGATGCAGGGACATCAAAGACCGACGTCCTCCACTCAGTGACATTAACACCTGGAAGGACCAACTGTACAATAGCTGGATTGAACCAGCTCAGACCTGAAGAGGAAAAACAAGTCAAACAAACATTTGGGTTGTTCCCACAGAATAATAATTTTACAGCTAATGGATTAATAAATATTAATAATATGTAAAAAAAAAAAAAGATATTAAGAGTTCTGAGACTGACAAAATTATAAAAAGAAAAAGACAAGAGTAGGGAAGGGAAGGTTTATCTTTAAAGTATTAAATGAAATGCTTTGTAGTGTAACTGCTATTAAAAATAGTTAATATTTATGTTTTCAAATTTTCTGCTTTGTTTCCACCAGTGGTTCTTCCTCTTGCTGTTTTCAATAAAATTCACTAAATAAGTATGAACCATAGAATATTACAGTTGATTTCTGACAAAAAAAAAACTCCATTTGATAATGACTAAATGTTGATCACTGCTCAAAATTAAAGAAACATTTTTAAATTGAAAAGCAAATACTTGCACAAATAAATACATTAAAAACAGAATATTTGGGTACAGGACTAGTACAGAGATGCTCTGGATAAAATTTTAAAAAAGTATTATCAAAACAGGAATTTAGACCAATGGATAATGTTGAATAATGGTGACAGACAAATTGCAGCTCTTAAAAGCGATATCTGTGATGTACTTACGGCTATATTTCAGGGTTGTTTCTGTACTTATGACACCCCAGGGACCAGTCCTGTGCACAATCATTCAAACCACACACCCCTGTCTCTGATAATGCTTTATTTAAACCATTTTCAAATTGCAGTTGGGAAGCCACTGAGTGTGAGAGTTCTTGTTTAGTGCCATGTCAGTCAGCATCTATGGCTATTTCATGGCAAAAATAGAACTAATAAGAAAGTTGAGTTAAAAATTATATAGAGATAGGATGATAAATGAAAGAATAAATAAATAGAGCAAGATAGATATGTAGATATAATAAAACAGAAAAATTAAATAAGAAGCTTCAGATGCACATGTGCTAAAAACCCTAAAATTTTCTTGGGTGGTGCCTTATTAAAAATATCCTTCAGTGACTTTTGAGTACAAAAATGTTGTCATGAGAGCAGAACAGTCAAGTAAAATGTGCCTTCTTGATAACAAACCTCCGCAAAACTGACAAGATGGTGCTTCACCTTTTAATAAAAAGCTGTGCGTGAGCCTTGAGTGGCCAATATGGCATCTAGTGTACACTACCTCATCATGTCGGTTTTGAAAGTGATACAAGTGTCTATGGCTTATGGCAGGTTTAATATCATGCAGTTCATTTGCAGTGCATGTGTCCCATTCAGTCTGCCACTTCTTTAAAATATAGGAGGTTATTAGAGGCCTGAGGTCTGAGGCTGGGATCTGGCATTGAGTGACTTCTTGGGTAAGGGCTCTCTTGGCAGCATCATCTGCCTGCTCGTTACCCGACAGGCCAACATGGCTGGGGATCCAACAGAAGATGATATTAACATCATGTTTCTGTAAAAAACCTAGTTTCTCTAAAATCCAGATAATAATGGGGTGATCAGTCTTTAAAAACCCAAGCGCCTGAAGACAGGATCTGGAGTCAGTAAAAATTAAGCAGCACTGTTGTGTGGTTCTTTCAATGTGTTCCAATGCTAGAAGCAAAGCATGAGCCTCTGCTGTAAAAACTGAACATTGTTTGGGAATCTGCAAGCCATGCTGATTGTGCCCAGTGATAACTGCAGCAGACACTGAGCCATCTACTTTAGATCCATCTGAGTATATGGAAATATGGTGAGGAAAACGGCATTTTATGTCTAAGATCTGCTGCTGGTACACATTTGGGCGAGTGTCTTTCTTTTTGTTTTGGCTCAGATCCAGAATGATATTGGGTTTCCTCAAACTCCATGGAGGAATGGGACAAAATCTGTCTGTGTTAGTTTGCTCATATTGGGGTTTAATTTTACCAGGTGAGGTTCTATATGGAGTCCAAAAGGAGTGATGCTCTTAGGTCTTACCTTAGACACCTGCAAAAATTGAGGGTGAAAAACTGCAGAGTAGGCTGGATTTTTATGGTCAGCTTTAAGTTTAACCATATACTGGAGAGCCAATTTCAGGCGCCTGTTTTGAAGTGAAGGCTCGTTTGCTTCAACATACAAACTTTTAACAGGAAAGGTTCTGAAAGCCCCCAAGGCAAGCCTTAGCCCCTGGTGATGGACAGTTTCCAGCATCCTGATGTATGCTTTCCTTGCTGATCCATAAACTATGCTCCCCATACTCTAACCAAGATCTTACAAGTGCTCTATACAGATGCAGCAGCACAGTAGAGTCCGCACCCCATTTAGTTTTTGCCAAAATTTTAATAATATCAAGGGCTTTAAAACTCCTGATTTGTAGAAATTTTACATGTGGAAGACAGCTTATTATCAAAAATAAGTCCAAGGAATTTGGTTTCTTTTACCACCTTGACAGCTTCTCCATCTATGAAAAGCTCAGGGTCGAAGTGAAGAGACCACAGCAGGCAAAAGTGCATGCAGACAGTTTTTGTTTTTGATAATTTAAAACCATTACTGACTATTTATTTAGCGAATGCAAAGTCCTTAAGCCAAGCAGTTGCCTCCTGGTTTGCTGTATGGAGGGTGTGTAATCCTCCTTCCAGTCTTTGGAGCGGGCAAGCCTCTATGATGTGTTCCATTGTTTGCTCCTCTCCACATGCGCACAGTGGGCTAGGACTACTGCCCCATCTGTGAAGGCTGGCCAAGCAGGGGCCATGTCCAGTCCTGAAGCGATTGAGTGTAGACCACTGTCTCCTTGGGAGGTTGGTGCCCGGGACCTGTTGGTTGGGGTTTATCACCAGCTGTTTGTTTGGGACCTCCTTGGTCTCCCATTCCTCTTGCCAAGCTGTCTGGATGGTAAAGTCAGCTGGGGGAGGGTTTTTCCAAATCAGCCGTCTGGATGAAAGTCGGGCAGTGGGTGGGGTGTAGATATCTGCATGGATTGGTAAGTGAGGAGAATCTTTAACTTTTTGGAGCATCCTTTGAGTTAATGCTGCTCGCCGGATGTGTGGAGGGGCTATGTTTGACAGTACAGAGAGCCAGGGGAGTGGTGTTGAGCGGATTGTTCCAGTTATAGTTCTCATGGTTGAGTTGAGCTGGGTGTCTACATGGTGTGTGTAAGATGACCTGGACCAGACAGGGGCACAATATTCTGCTACAGAGTATGAAAGGGCCAGTGCTGAGGTGCGCAGGGTGGAGACTGCCGCCCCCCATTTTGCACCAGCGAGCTTGCAGAGCAGGTTGTTTCGTACCTTCACCTTAGCAGCCGTCCCCTTTAGATGTTCCTTGAAGGATAAGGTCCTATCAAGGGTCACTCCAAGATAAGTTGGATTTGGGGCATGCTTAAGCTCGAGTCCGCTCAGGTGGATGTTTAGTTCTCTGGCAGCTTTTGCATTGTGGAGATGGAATACACTGGAGACGGTTTTTGCTGGGCTTGGTTTTAGGCGCCAGATTTTGCAGAACTGGTCCAGTTTGGCAAGATCTTCCGTGAGCACCCGTTCCATGTTCATTACTGACTGACCACATATTAATCTTGTTTATGCACAGCTGCAGTTGCTTTTCGATTGTGCTCATGCCTTTCCCCCTGTAGCAAATACAGAGGTCATCTACATAAAGACTACAAAAGGTATTTGGTCTAAGAGCACCAACTACACTATTAATCTTAATGCTAAAAAGAGTAACCGAGAGGATGCTTCCCTGGGGGACTCCTTGTTCTTGCACATGGGGATCTGAAAGGGCATCTCCTACTCGGACTCTGAAATGTCTATTGGACAAAAAGTTTGAAATGAAAAAGGGGCAAATGTCCTTTAAAACTGATGTCATGTAGGGCTCTTAAAATACCGTATTTCCATGTTGTGTTACATGCTTTTTCTAAATCAAAAAATACAGCAACTACATGTTCTAATAAAACCATCACATATACAGGCCTCTAATCTAATAAGGTGGTCTAAAGTGCTTTTACCACATCTGAAGCCACACTTGTAATCAGTTAAAAGGCCTTCAGACTCAAGCACCCACACAAGGCGATTGTTTACCCTTCTTTCCATGGTTTTACAGAGGCAACTTGTCAAGCACTATTGGACGGTAGTTGCTGGTATCAGTATGATCTTTCCCAGGTTTTGGAACAGGTATAACTACTGCTTCTTACCAGCTTTCAAGAATACTGCCTGACTTCCAGATGTGGTTGAAAACCATCAAGAGAATGGATAGTGCACTGGGAGGTAAGTGTTTTAAAAACTGATGATGAAGTTTATCTGGCCCCACAGCAGTGTCATGAGAGTTCCTTACTGAGAACAAAAGTTCTTCCATAGTGAAATCTTGGTTGTATGGTTCTGAGTTATCTGAAGAAAAGTTTATTTCTTTTTGCTCTTCTTGTGCTTGTATGATTTGGAACTCAGGGCGATAGTTTCCAATAGATGAATTCTTCTCAAACAATTTTGCTAGTTTGTTTTTTTTTTTGTTACTTATTTGTACCCGTAGGTAGACTTGGTTTGCAGTCTGGTGACAAGCCACCGGCTGCTGGTCGCTGCGTGCGCGAGCGCCCTAAACCTACATGTTTTTGGTGTGCGGGAGGAAACCGGAGAAATCCCGGAGTAAACCCGCTCAACACGGGGAGAACATGCAAACTCCACACAGCTCACTGTTGGTCGGGGGCTGGGATCAAACCCACGATCTCATGATCCCCGCGATCCCCCGGCCGAGGGTAAAACTGTGCTGCCACAGTGCTAAACCACTGCGCCACCGTGCAGCTAGTTGATAAGCTATTTCATATTTTGTCGTCAGAAGATTGCCCTGATGATCAATATGCTGTATTTGAAGTCCATTCTCCTTACCCTTCATCTTTCTAATTAAATTCCAGATGTTTTTGGTAGATGTGTTGGATGTGAGGCTTGATACAATTTCCCTCCAGCTCTGTCTCTTTGCGTCATTGATGATCCTGCATGCTTTAGCTCGACAGATTTTAAATCTGGTCAGGTTTTCTGTTATTGGATGTTTATTGAACATCCTCTTTGCTTTTTTCCTTGCCTCAATGGCCTTTTTGCAGTCATCATTGAACCACGGGTTGGACCTACGGTGTGACTTTGCTGACGTTTTTGGGACAGTCTTATCTGCAATTGTAATTAAGGTTTGAGTGAAGATCTGAGCAGAGTGACAGTGTGGTTGAGGTTTTTGGCTGAATTTCTCTTTGCACAGAGAAACGAAGGAAGACCAGTTTGCTTTTTTGAGTTGCCATCGCAGAGTTCTTGATTGCACATCCACTTCTGTAGATGTCAATATTAGTGGAAAATGGTCACTTCCACAAAGATCATCCAAGACCCACCATGAGAATTCCAGCACTAGCTCAGGATCACATATAGATAGGTCAACTGCAGTATAGGTTCCATGTCCTGGATGGAGGTATGTGTGAGACCCATCATTCCAAAGACACAGATCATTTTTAGCAACAAAATCCCCCAGTATCTTGCCTTTTGCATTTGAGCAAATTCCTCCCCACAGAGGATTATGACCATTAAAATCACCCACAAGGATGTATGGGGATGGCAACTAATTATGAAGGTCATCAAGATTTACCGGTGTCACAATCATATCTGGTGGTATATAGACAGAGCATAAGGTTATTGCTTTATGCAAAGTTAGACGAACTGCCACTGCTTGTAAGTTGGAGACTAAAGCCAAGTGGCTGTGAATTAGGTCATTCCTTATTAAAATTGTTGAACCACCAGATGGACAATACACATTTGGACCCTATGTATTATACACAGTATAATGTTTCAGAGACATGGGGTTGGTTGATAGCAGAAGAGTTTTCTGAAGGCAAAAAGCAAGGGGATTAAACCTAGCAACTAAACGCTGAACTTCAGAGAAATTGGCCTTAAAGCCACGACAGTTCCACTGGATAATGCGGCTACCCACCATCACGTAGGTAAAACAAAAGCACGCTCCTTATGCTTGCTTTTGGGAGAGAAGCTGCAACTACAGCAAATCATGACTTCACACATTTCTGCATCTACTGGAGTCCCATTCTTTTGCAATTTATTTTCTTGACTTGATTTTGCCTCAGTAGAGGAGCTGGAATTTTTCTTTCCTTTCGATGATTGGTTTTATTCTGTGGACTTGCTTAGACTTTGACTTAAGGGTTGGCTTATTGTAGTCAGGCTTTTGGTACCCGTTTCCTTTTAACTGGGACTCTGGAATTTTTAATACTACTTAATAATGGGGGCTTATCTTTAGTTAACCAGGTCAGATCTGTCTGGCACTCAGCAGGCTGCATCTTAGGTTTCACAACAGAGGAGAAAGTCTGCTGGAATTTGTACTTTGGGAAAACTTCTACCAGTTTATGTGTCTCAGGGTAGCTAATTTTCTTAGTACATTTGACAGTTCGAATTTCTTTTTCTTTGATCCAACAAGGACATTCCTTCGATGACGCTGCATGATTGCCTAAACAGTTACTACATTTGGGAGGTGTTGTGCAGGCCAACTCATGCCTTTCTTCTCCACATTTGCAGCAGACTGGTTTATTCTTACATCCTGCAGAGCCATGGCCAAACTTTTGGCAATTAAAACATCTCAACGGGTTTGGAATAAAGGTATCAACAGTTACACTCAGGTATCCTATTTGGATTCTTTCTGGGAGTTGATGCCAGTTGAACGTCAGAATGTGAGTGCCAGTTTTTACTGTTTATCCATCTTTTTTGATGGTTATTCTCTTCACATGTGTTACTCCTTGTTGCAGTTCTGAGGCTATTTCATCCTCTTCCATATTGTCAAGTTCTCTAGTACGAATTACTCCTTTGCAGCTGTTTAGAGAAGGGTGAGGAAAAGCCCTCATTGGAACACCAGCCAACACATCACACCGTAACAAATTTTCAGCATGGGATTTCTTTAAGCATTCCACCAAAATCTGGCCAGACCTCAATTTTTTAACATCCTTAACTGACCCTGCAATACCTGAAATTCCTTTCTGTATAGCAAAAGGGGACAGCTTAGAAAGATGCTTATCTGACGACAGCAACTCTAAAACAATAAGCCTCGGCCAATTATCACCATTTGAAAGAGCCATCCTGCTAATTTCTGGGTCATCCACATCATCTTCCAACATTCGTTTTTTAGGGGTTTGTTTAGTAGCCATATTTTATAGTGTATGATTCATCATCCCTGCTCCCCACCCTCCTCAGAGCCCTACAAAGAGATGCACAGAGCCGCGGACTTCTTGCATGTTATGCACCAGGGATATAGGGATGGTATACTCGAGCAATGAAGCACAAAAGTGCAAATTACTCAACTGATCCTCCGCCATAGGCTTCTGGGATTAGGAGATGTTAAACTGACAAAAGACATCCCAGAGTAGATCTTGGCAAGCCAATTGATTGGACCGGGTCCTTCCAACCTCCCATCTAAGTGAAGTAGGAGCCAAAGCACTGTGTTGGACTTGTGAGAGCCACAGCAAGACACATTCCTCAAGAACCAGGACCTCTTCCTCCACTGACATGGGTCGCCCCATTTGTCACCTCATATGATCAGCAAGGGGGTGCTAGGAACCACTTTAACCCTAGGTCCCCTTAGGGGATTATAACACATAAAGTTGATGGAGAGTTCTACCGTGACCCTGGTAAGAGAGGCTAACGGGTACTAGTCCTTGCCTGAGGGACACCTGGGAGTATCAGCGAGGGTTAAGAGGCACTCCATCCTCCTCCTATTCCAACAGACCCCCTTGCCCGGATGCAGTTAAACGTCATACCCAGGATGTGGGAAGCCACAGACATGGGTTTAATTAGCATAAATTAACACCTCAACAACCCCCCATGCCTTTTTTTCCCCAGACTTCAAGGAGACAGGGGTTTGTTCACCTGCAGATATTTCTCTAGAATATCAAGCTTCGTGTCCTCACATCGCTGATGTCACACAAGCATGCTGGTCTACCCAGAAGCTGGTGATGGCAGTTGCTATTAGTTGAGAGTCACCAGCATTTTTACAAGTCTTTTAATTTTGTCACCCTGTGTCAAACTCAGCACAGACATAGGAATACACGACCAATCTATATAGTTCAGTGGTTGCTGCTCTTTGTCCTCTGTTACAATGGAGAGGATTGCAAAATGCAGCCGACATTTTACAGAACTACCATCAGCGATGGTAATTCTGTACAACAATTCTGCCATGCAAAGCAGAATACGTTTTATTTCAGAGGGGGCTTTAACAGGAAAAAAAAAAATGAGGAGCAGAAGATAAGTTAATGTGAGGTGAACTGGGATACAAGAACTAGCACAGAGCGGATCTGAATGGGGAGATTGCCCCTCGTCGAACCAGGACAGATTGCTATCGGCTCCACAGAAGCTGGGCATGGTCACTGCTGACTGGAAAAAAAAATGCTCTTAAAAGAAACCTCTTACTCTCAGCTGCTGTGATATTTGTCTAATTGTGGCACACACAGTTTTCTGTTGCAGCTTCAAAATTAATATAATCTGTCAGAATAATAACAGCCTTCAGATTCATTTCCACTTTCTATCTCTGTGCTGTGATGATGATCACACCTGCTTCATCACGTTTCCTATTCAAATCTCCGCTGAGCTGAGGTGGATAACGACCCACAATTATTGCAGTCATTTAGCCCACGTCAAGTAGTGTGGGTAACCCAATCAGACAACAGAGGAAATCCGGACCATACTGGGTTTTCCTGGATTGCCAGGGTACTCTGAAAAGTGCTTTAGACTTATTTTCTCACTCTCCATGTCCTCCTTTCACTACATCCATGAATCTTCTGTGGTCCTCCTCTTTTCTTCCTGCCTGGCAGCTCCATCTTCAACATCCTTTCTCTAATATATCCACTCTCCTTTGTCTGCATATGTCCAAACCATCTCAGTCTTTCCTCTCTTACTTTGTGTCCAAACCGCTCAACTTGAGCTGTCCCTCTGACATATTCATTTCTAATCTTGTCCCTCCAAGTCACTCCCAATGAAAATCTTAGTATCTTCAACTCTGCCACCTCCAGTCTTTTTGTCAATGCCACCATCTCCAAACCATACACCTTAACAGATTTCACTATCATCTTGTAAAACTTCCCTTTCACTCTAGCTGCTACCCTTCTGCCACAAATTGCCCAACACTTGTCTTCATCCACTCCACCCTACATGCACTCTCTTCTCCACTTCTCTTGTGCACTGTCCATTGCTCGAGATGGTTGTCCCCAGGTATTTAAACGTATCGACCTTCAGTACCTCTGTTCCTTGCATCTCTACCATTAGAGCTGCCTCCCTCTCATTCACACACATATATTCTGTCTTGCTTCAACTGACTTTCATTCCTCTTCTCTCTAGCGCATACATCCACCTCTGCAGGTTCTCTTGTACCTGTTCCCTATTCTAACTACAGATCACATTGTTTTCTGCAAACATCATGTTCCACGGAGGCTCCTGCCTGATTTCGTCTGTTAGCCTGTCCATCACCATAGCAAACAAGAAGGGGTTCAGAACCAATCTCTGACGTAATCCCACCCCCACCTTGAATCCTTGTGTCACTCCTACAGCACACCTCACCATCATCTCACTGTCCTCAGACATGTCCTGCACCACCCTCACATTCTTCTCTACCACTCCTGACTTCTTGTGATATGATTTAGATAATAAACCACAGAAACAAGCATAAAGAGTCACCAGAGATTAATTGATCATTTATGGTGAAAAACTGACTTCTCCAACAACAACGTTATATACAGTTGTGCTTGAAAGTTGATCACAGTCCTATGTTAACCACTAGTAATCAGTGAGATTCATGGAGTTGTTGATAAAACAAGTTTACATACCCTGGAGGTATTCAAACTTTCAAGTACAACTGTATACAATGTTAACATTCCTATGTGCCAAGTTCACGGAAAAAGAAGGGTTTGTTTTTGTTTTGTGCTGGCTAGACTACATCCTAGAATCAAAGCCAATCACATTTCAACCCCCTGTAATGCCAGATAAGAGATAGAAAAACCTTCCTCAAGAGAAACCACATCATGCCACAGTTTTGAATTTGGGCTGCAGTAGTATTTTAAAAGACTAGTTCTTGACAGGATAACAAAAATGCTCCATTAAATATCACATACTAAAATCTAATCTTACAGGCAGAATGTTTAGTATTCATGGTTATGTGGTACCTCATTAAACGGAAATTAAATCATAAAAATGCAAACATATTTTTTCTTTTTCCATTCATGATCACAGCTGAAAACACATCTTTCCTTACTGGTTCAACTCACCTCATGAGATTCAGGATGAAATTTATTCAGTATGAATAGAAATCAGTGAAAAACTTACTCAACAGAAGTAGCAGCAGCAGAGCGAGGAGAAGTAAGGAGAGTCGAAGAGGAAACCTGCAGCAAAAAAAAAAAAAAAAAAAAAAAATCTGGTTAGACATCAAGAGATGGGGTCGAGCTTGGAAGTGCATGAAGAGAGGGAGCAGCAAGAGAAATTGCATTTGAAATTGATCATGAGGTAAAATGTTATTGGGCAAGCCCTATAATCACATAACTGAATTCAGAATGTTCATTGACAGTCGAGGTTTATAGAACAAAGAATTAACACAAGTGTTGGAAATATTTCATTTCAATATGAGATATTTCAATAAATGTAATTGGTGCTGCCCCTCGACACAGATTTCTGGATGTCAGTCAATCAGAAAACAAGTTAGATTTTAGTAAGGAGGCCCTTCAAGAAAATGAGCTACAGCTCGTTTCACACATCGAAAGACCCAGTGCAGGATCAATTAGGATTCACTTAACGATGGATCATGTAAAGCTACTCTGGTCAAATCCAAAAATGCAAACTTAGATGTGAAAATGAGCAGAATCAGATCAGTGTAACTGGCCTGTATTCTTCCCAGGGAAAATTAAAGCTTGGAAAAAATAAATAATCAAACTCACCGACTCTGACACACTCTAGAGGTCATGTGATGCCATCGTTTGTGGAGCCGCTTGAAGCCGTCACCTGCTGTCTGACCTGAGGACACACAGAGGATCAGCTCAAGTTAGCGTTTCAAGGTTTTAGCTGCACAGTAGCAGAGCAAGAAGAAAAGACAGGATGGTCATTAAAGAGGAGATACAAAGTCAGACTAGAGCTACAGATGCAAAACACTCTAAAAGCTACCGTGTACACTCATTCAGGACTCCCTCCAAAGCCATGCCCCAAAATACAGCTGAAGGTCACCTGGACAAGCTTTTTACAAGCAGAAGAGAATTTATTGTTTCCATTTCTTGTGTAGTGTCAGAATGGAGTGAAACCTTAAACTAATGCATATGGAAAACAATGTAAACTGGAGCTTCATATCATAACTGCTGCATAATAACGGAAGACAACTGAGCTGAAGTTTGTACTATAGAGCACATGATATCAGACATAAAACAGACCAACGAACGTCAAGTCACAGCTAAGCCGAAGGCTAGCAGACTCCTGTCTCAATCTGTACCCAAGGTTAACTTCAAAGCTGGTGAGAAACCCTGCTAACAGTCCTGGTACCAAAGTCATGCCAGGAAAAAAAAAAAGGCCAGAATGATGCAAGATATATTACTAACTATGGACTAACAAATTAACTAGGACAGTGTAGAATAAAATTAAACTCAAATGAAATAGATAATGATTGCATGAGTTTATTCTAAAAATAAAAAGGTTAATTAAAATGATGCCAATATGTGATATTCTAAATATGATTTTAATACTGACAGACTAGAATTGCTGAGAAGGTAAAGGAAAAAATATTAAAAAGCAGCTCAAGCCATGATCCGTGAATAACCCCCCAGAGTAGGATGATATATTCAAAAGAGGAGAATGAGTTGCAGTGAGAAATCAGGGAAACGATCAGGAGAGGAAAGTGGCCCGTATTGAGTCACAGAAAGGTTGAAAAGTAAATAAAGCGAAGCTTGGCAGTTGTTCACTCTACTCAACACTGCCGTTTTATCATGAAAAATGACTCGTCTCTGTTGGAGGACAATATCTTTTGCAGCATCAATGTGCACCTGTTTATCCATCTGCACAAGTATTTAATATTCTTTTTAGGTTACAGTATTACCAGTATACATAGTTTATAATGAGTAACTATTAAGATCTTCAAGGTTACCTGTACGAGAAAAAGATCTCAAATGTTGGAAATTCAGCATGATCATTAAACTCTGCACCTCAAGAGACAGCAACTGAAGAAAACATTCATGATTAGGGGTTTCACAAGGTTTCTCATGTGCAATGCTCCTTGTCCCCCATGAAATCACACCAAGCTAAAGAACAGATGCAATCTTCCCCCACTGGGTGTCAGTATATAAAGAGTGCCACAGACAGCCGTCTTCAGTTCTCTCACCGGTGGGGACTCCATGTATTTGTTCTCTACTATATTGTGCAGTACTTAAAAATAACCAGCCCAGGCAGCAGAATTCCTTGCAAGAATGTATTTATTGAGATCTTTTTGGACAACTTTTTGAAGATCTGAAGAGCTTTAGTCATGACTGGGTACAAGCTATCTGGCCCAACTTTCTGACATGACAACGGATGTCTAGTCAGATAACTAGAATTTACAGAGAAAAACTGAACTAACTCAGGGAGAAAGCAAACGGCTCTCTGCAGATGGGAGGCATTTTTGTAAGATGTAAAAGGCTCGGTGTTTGTTCCTGGTGTGACTTCTGTGGTCAGAAGGAAGGTAGTCAGGTGTTTGCAATACATTTTGGGGAAGACACTGGATCCAAATTGCACCTGATGTGTCTGTTGGTGTATGAATGTGTGCAAAGGAGACACAAAACCCAGTGCTATAAGTAACTACTGAGTCAACACAAAAACACAACGAAGGAGGAATGAAGGTGCGGAAAAAGTCTGCTTGAATACAGCCCACAAGCTACAGGATGACTAATGGGGGAAAGCCAGAATGGGATGTCAATAAAATCAAACATGCACACACACACACACACACAAGGCGGAGGTGTGAACCTGCAGAGCGAGCAGCACTCCATGAAGCAGAGACTGCTTTCTTGGTCAAAGGATAAAGGACTGCAGCAGCACTCTGAGTGAGTGCCCAGAGACCAAAGGCTGGAGAAGTAAGGAGTCAGATGATTATACAGAGACGTGGAGAAACCTCACAACTGAATTCAAACTGAGGAAACTCACTCTCTGTAGAGGTAGAGTAGTTAAACTGTTCAGTTACTAAAGCAAAAAAGCTCATTTAAAGCAACACTATGTAGGATTTTCACCTTAAATATTTACAAAATTATTTTGATGGTACACCAATGTCTGACCAAGTGAATGTCACTTCCCTCATAGCCTGAGTGGGCCCACATTGCCTGCAACATGTCTTTTATTGGTAGGATCGCTGAAAGACCACAACTGTGGTGATGATGAACTGAGCCCAAACAGGGAATCAAAGGGCACAACTTTAGCCACTAGCACCAAACACTCCATGACTGGCTGTTAGGACTAAGGTCATAGTAGAATAGACCTTTATTGTCATGGTTACATGAACAACGAAAATCGGTTTAGCAAGTAAATTTACAGCTTCTTTTCATAAATTTACGATTTTTTTATACCCTTGTAGAGTTGTTACTTTTCTTGTAAATTAGCACTTTTCCACAAAAATTTGTGACTTCTTTCCTAAATGTACAATTTTTCATGAAAATTCAAGACTTTTAAAACTGTGTATCAAGACTTATTTTCTTGTAAATTTACTACTTTCCTCCCCCACAAAAACTGAGACACTTTTTTTGTAAATTGGAGACTATATTCTTGTAAAATGCATTTTCTGGGAGTTAAAAATTAAAAATCAATTAAATCAAGTCTGCGCTATCACGCAGAAAAACTTACTATTTAAATTGACTCAGCCTCAATATAAATTGGAGTGGTGACCTAGTGGTAGAGCATCTGCCCTCCAGCCGGGTCATACCAAAAACCATATTAAAAAAAAAAATGGTACTGCCTGCCTTCTATCTTGGTGCTCAGCATAATAGAATGGGGGAAGGACAAGTTGTTTGTTGCAGTGCCTTGCATGGCAGCAGCCCCTCTGATTCTAGATGTGATTAACATTGTAGATAAGAGAAATGTAATTTCGTTCTACTGTACATGATTGGCTGTATGAGTTGAACGACAAAGTTGGCTTCTCTTCTCTTGACTAAAGTACAGTGATGTTTCCTCATGCTCATACTGACAATCTTAAGTTATTAAACCTGCGAAAATGACAGCACTCCACGATAGCCCCAACAAAGAGGAAGCCAGAGAGGACCATGAGGATGAGTCGATGACACCGGTGTCAGAATGCTGCTTCTCCTTACAGTCGTCACCTGTTGGTAAGCAAGGCAGTGGTGTGTTTAACTCACAGAAACACACACAAACACTGAGGAAAGAAGCGCTTAAATGCCAACAGCAAGGCATTTGCTGTTATAAACAGAGGAATGTGATTCATTTATGATCCAAGGACTTGTTTCATTTTGGCAACATGGTTTTGATGCAACAGTCTGCATATAGATTGGACTCTGACGTTTTAAGTGACTTTTTTTGCATTTCTAACTTTTCCTAGATTTTGACAGCTTGGGAGGTACAATCTCAATTCCGGTGAAGTTGGGACATTGTGCAAAATCTAAATAAAAACAAAATACTTCTTTCAGTTGCTCCCTTTAGGGGTTGCCACAGCAGATCATCTGCCTCCATCTCACCCTATCCCTTGCATCTTCCCCTGTAACACAAACCCTCTCCAAACAAAATACAATGATTTAAAAATCCTTTCCAACCTACAGTATATTCTATTGAATACACTACAAAGACAAGATATTTAATGTTCAAACTGATAAACTTTGTTTTATTGCAAATATTCCCTCATTTTGAATTTAATGCCTGCAACACATTCCAACAAGAGCACTCTGAGGCGAGTGCAATATCCCCCACCTCGGTTTTCTCTGAAGATCCCAATACTTACTGATGAAGAGCAGTTTTCAATGTTTCAATACAATTACTGGGGCAGAACCAAACTATGATGAGTCCATCATCCATGAATATACAACAAAAATTGTATACAACCCATTGTTGTAGGGCAGGATCCTGGGGTGAGCCTGTGTAGCAAATTTGGTGACTCTAGAGAGCTTTACATGTTCTATAGTAAGAGGGTTGACCTTTTGACTCCAAATCTGGAGTCAGAGGTCATGGATTCAGAGTGAACCTGTATACCAGGTTTTGTGGCCCTAGCTTTACTTGTTTTATAGTAATGGTAAATGTAGCATTTACCATAGCACAACTGCAATGTTAACTTTGAACCTTGACCTTTGACCCCTTGACCCCAAACCCACAGTTAGGTCAGGGTGTAAATCGTCCAAGATGTGTATTAGATACAACTACTGTATTGATTTGAAAAGCCTATAGCATTTCTTTCGGTAGTTACTGTGTTTAGAAGATTTGGGGAAAATCTGAAATCTTTGATGTCAAGCTCATCCAATGAGAGTGGAATCGCAAAATGCGCATCATCAGAGTATATCAAACCATGGTAACAGGTTTCAAAACAATTGGAACAAAACTGTAGGAGGAGCTGATTTCACAAAAGTGGGACAGTCGGATGGACTGACCCATAACATAATCCCCCTTTGGGCTTTGACCGGCAGGGAATAAAAAAGCTGGGACAGCGGCAAGAAAAGACTGAAAAAGTTGAGGAAAGCTAAAAAAAAAAAGACAACACCTTTTTTGAACAATCCATAGGTGAACAGGTTAATAAGAAACAGGTGAGTGTCATGACGAGGTATAAAAGCAGCATCCCTGACAGGCTCAGCCGTTCACAAGCAAGGATGGACCGAGGTTCAACACTTTATGAACAACTGTGAGGGCAAAATAGTCCAACAGTTTAAGGACAACATTTCTCAACGTACAATTGCCAGGAATTTAGAGATTTCAACATCAACAGTCCATAATCAGTCAGTCTGCCCCAGGGCAGCTGTGGCTACAGAAGTAGCTTACCACTACCATCGTTTGTCTTTGGAGTGAATGAAAAATGGACTCACTGTAAAGTGCTTTGGGTAACTTGAAAGGCACTATATAAATGCAACCCATTATTATTATAATATCAGAAGATTCAGAGAATCTGGAGAAATTTCTGCATTTAAGCAACAAGGCTAAAAACCAACCCTGAATTTCCATGACCTTCAATCCCTCAGGCAGCACTGCTTTAAAAACTAATATGATTCTGTAAAAGATATAACCACATGGGCTCAGGAACACTTCGGAAAGCCATCGTCAGTTAACACAGTTCGTTGCTACATCTACAAGTGCAAGTTAAAACTCTATCATACAAAGCATAAGCCTTATATCAACACCACCTAGAAATGCCACTGGTTGCTCTGGGCCCAAGCTCATCTGAGATGAACTGACACAAAATGGAAAAGTGTGCTGTGGTCTGGCGGAAATCATGGACATTGTGTCCTTCAGGTTAAAGAGGAAAAGGACCATCCAGATTGTTATCAGTGTTAAGTCCAAAAGCCAGCATCTGTGATGATATGGGTGTGTTAGTGCCCATGGCATGGGTAGCTTGCACATCTGTGAAGGCACCATTAATGCTGAATAATACATACAGGTTTCGGAGCAACATATGCTGCCATCCAAGCAACGTCTTTCATGGAAGTCCCTGCTTGTTTCAGCAAGACAATGCCAAGCCACGTTACAACAGCTTGGCTTCGTAGTGCCTGCCTCCCGTTCAAAATATGTGGTGCATTATGAAGTGCAAAATATGACAATGGAGATCATGGACTGTGGAGCCACTGAAGTTGTACATCAAGCAAGAATGGGAAAGAATTCCACCTACAAAGCTTCAGCAATTGGTGTCCTCAGTTCCTAAATGCTTACTGAGTGTTGTTAAAAGGAAAGGTGATGTAACACAGGGGTAAACGTGCTCCTGTCCCAGCTTTTTGGAACATGTTGCAGGCATCAAATTCAAAATGACTGAATATTTGAAAAAGGAAAAAAGTTTGTCAATTTGAACATTAAATATCTCATCCATCTTTGTTGTGTCTTCAATAGAATATAGGTTGAAAAGGATTTTTAAATCACTGTATTTTGTTTTTACTTAGTTTCCACAATGTCCCAACTTCACCAGAATTGGGGTTGGACTTTATATTTGTCAGTCCCTCCAGGATTATGATTGTTGCAGCCCAAAAAGCCTGAATTTGCAGGAGCTTTTTAAAAAAGTTGCAATGTTTTGAGAGGGTTTTTTTTTTTTTTTTTTGCACTAAAAGTTTCAGGAAGAGTTACAAATTTTAAAGCAGATGCCACACCCCCCATAGCTTACTGCAATGATATTCTATATAACACCACAAGAAAAGCACAGGATTGCCAAAAAGTTCCTTAAACAGTGATTTGTAAATTAAGCAGAAACTTCTGCTATACAGAAAAACTCTTGTGCAACAGCAAACACAGACTTTAACACAACTGAGTGAGAATGAAGAAGCTACTCATAAATTTGTCAGAAAAATGACCAAGACCGTAGGCTGCTCTTGCTGAGAACTTAAATTAAAAAGGATGACTAAAATAATTATCCATTACAACAGCTAAATTGCGTTGAATTCATGTTCAAGAGCATTGGTGCGTTTCCAATCCGGGTTCCCTCAAACATTCAGGTTTCTGTGAGAAATTTTCTAATTTCACTTCTTAACTGGTCCCAAAAAAACTACAAATACTTATATAATTCAATATTTAATGTTTAATTTTTTTTGCCATTGTTGTGCATGGGTTCTTTAGACATCTGTGTACCCATGCACACCAACGGCAAATTATTCGCAATTTTTTGGACCAATATACGTGAAAATTTCCCACAGAATCCTTAATGTTCCAGGGAACCCTGGATGAAAGACACTGCTTTATATTAACATCCTGCAATGTTTATTTCTATATTTTCATCCAAGAGAGTGATTATTGATTTGTCAATTATTGGTTCTTATTAATCTGCCAACCCTAGCCCACTGGTTCCACACCTACAAATTGTAGTTAAAGACAGTGAAATCCTCCTACATTATGAGACACTTACAGTGGGGTCTGAAACCTGTGGCTCCGGAGCCACAAGCTGGTTACATGCCCCATATTCAGTGGCTCCTTGTGGTTTTGAAAAACTCAAATTTGCAAACTGCCACAAATTTATGACAGAATAAATTCACAACAATTTCACAGAAAAAAAGCTGAAAAATCACAAGGAAAAAGTAAAATTTCAGAAAAGTGTTGCAAATTTCAAAGAAAAAGGTACATATTAAAGAGGTAACTAAAATATTTGGAAAGTATTTTAAAAAAATTATGGGGAAAAAAATTATAAGTACAAAGTTGCAAATTTACAAGAAAAAGTTCCTAATTAAAGAGAAAAAAGTTAGGAAATGTATGTGAAGTGTTATACATTTTCAAAAAACTGGAGTCATTAAAAATCTTCACCCTGGGGAGTTTTTCAAAACATTCATTTTAGTGCCCCAAAACTTCATCTGCATGTGGATGAAAGGTCAAGCCCCATATAAATGCCAAGTTTTTTGTGAAAAAAAACAAAAACATAAATAAATAAAGCTATGTGTGCATGGGCATGGCCTAAGTATAGAAGATCTGTGTTGCCAAGTCAGGCTGAAATAATCATGATGAAGGTTGATCAAAACTCTGTGTGTAGGAGCCTTAAATCCAACCTAAATCTCCCTACCTTTAGCCATCATCATCAACACGTGTGGAAGACAAAACACTGAACTGATTTATATATATAAATAAATATTTTGTGTTAACTCACAAAGAGCTCCATTGGGGTGAAGTTTCTTCCCATGGGTGGCCGACTCCTTCAGGCTCATGACTCCACAGTGGTTGGATCGGGCTGAAACAGAGTCAGGATTTACAGAGAGCAGAACCAGGACAGCCAGACCACCAACTCCTCATCCACATGTGTCCTCTGAGCTGAGGACCAAACGGACTGCAGGCAGTGGGGAGATTTGCATCTTACCAAGGAAACAGCCAAAGTGAAAAGGTGCAGCCCATTTGTTTGTTTGGGAGAGAAACAGATGGACTGCACAGAGTGCGTGTAATCTGGAGACAGCGTTTTTCACTGTGTTTGCAGAAATGTTCAAACACTTTAAAATGGAAAAAAAAAAAAAAAATCTCCCCCCCAAATAACATGTTAAAAAAAAAATAAAATCATTTTCTAGATGAAGAGGAAAAAACATTACTTAGAATAAAAAAAACCCACTAGCATCAGTGTGAACACTGCAAATGTATAAAAATTGCAAATTTACAAGGAAAAAAGTCAAATTTATGAGAAAAGATTTGAACATTTGAGAAAAATATTGCAAATTTATGAGGAAAAATATATATTTGCACTGAAAAAGCAGGAAATTTGTGAGAGAAAAAACAAATCTGTGGGGAGAAAGAGGCAAATTTACAAGAAAAAGTTGCACATTTATGAGAAAAGGAAAACAAGAGCACTGAGGCATGTGCAATATCTCCCACCTCCGTTTTCTTTGAAGACCCCAATATGTCACTGAAGGAGAGCAGTTTTCAACTTTCCCATATAATTGTTGGGGCAGAACCAAATTATGATAAGCCTATCATCTATGAATACACAACAAAAATTGTTGTATACAACCCATAGCTGTAGGTCAGGATCCCAAGGTGAACCTGTGTAGCAAGTCTGGTGACCCTAGAGAGCTTCTATAGTAAGAGGGCATAGGGTATGCTAACCTCGATCTATTGACCCCAAACCCATAGTCAGAGGTCATGGTCTCAGGGTGAATGCGTGTATCAAGTGTGGTGACCCTAGCATTCTTTGCTGTTGCAATATAGTTCACATGCCATTTTGATGATGACTTTGATCTTGAGATCAAAAAACCATCGTCACACTTCAGGGTCACAAGGTGAACCTGTGTACCAAGTTTGGTGACCCTAGCTTTACTCATATAGTAATAGGGCATATGTAATGCCAACTTTGACCTTTGACCTCAACCCTATAGTTACACCTCAGAGTCAGAGGGTGAACAATGCATGTGTACCAAGTTTGGTGGCCTTAGTTTTACCCATTCTATAGTAATAGTGTAAATGGAATGTTGTTAACCGTTTTTATTCTGACCCCAAAGCCATAGCCAACTCAGGGTGAAAACTGTCCAAGAACTATGGTATATATTTGAAAAACCTACATCATTTCCTTCAGTAGTTATCACGCTTACAAGATTTATGCAAAAACTGACCTCTGACCTTGACCTGCAAAAATAATCCGATCAGGGTCAAATTGAAATATGTGTATCATCGGTCAGACAGTCAAAAAAGGACATTTGGGATAAGAAGCTGGTGTCAGAGTTCTAATCAACATCAAAACATTTACTTCAATTCCTGGTAAAGTAAATGAATAGATAAATATGCAAATTAGAGGGAAAAATAATTATGCATTTGCAAAAGAAAACTTTTTCCTGTCATACAACTCCCAGCATAAAAGTACTGAGTGGTATGATGCAAATCTAAGAGGGAAAAAAATGTCATGGTGTGTTAAGTTCTTGACAGCTCACGCACACGATGCCAAACACAGAATGAACCACACAGAGGGCCACGTTTGACAATTTTATTAATAGCAAAAACACAGCAGTGCACAGCTACAGAAAGTCACTCGCCAGAGGAAAGGACCTGTGGAGAGAAGACGAGACCTGTGAGCTGAGGAGTGGAGTAAGGGGAAAATGGGCGAGCCAAATTGGCACTTACTTGGGAAATCCAGGGATGACCAGCAGGACCCAGCGGGGAATAGAAGAACCAGTAGGGTAGGGGGGAGTAGTGGAGCTGATGGTGCCTGACCGGGGGAACAAAGTTGCTGATGGGTAGTGAGGTGGAGCAGGAGAGCACGCGCAGTCCCGGGGACACACCTACATGGTGGCAACAACCTGAAAAGAGAGGAGAAAAAGGAGGTTAACGACGTGTTATCAGTTCCAACGCTATTTAGCTAGTCCAGGGTACGTCCTTTGAATCAAACTGGCGCGAGAGCACGTCCGGTTTGGTATTCCGGGTGCCAGGCCTGTAAGTGATGGTAAAGTTAAATCGCTGGAAGAATAGCGACCAGTGGGCCTGCCTGGCATTCAGTCGGCGGGCCGACCACAAGTACTCGAGGTTCTTGTGGTCGGTCCACACGACGATGGGGTGGACAGCACCCTCTAACCAGTGCCTCCACTCCTCAAGTGCCAACTTAATGGCCAGCAGCTCTCTGTCCCCTATGTCTTAGTTCCTCTCGGCCGGCGTGAGCCACCAAGAGAAATATGCTCATGGGCGAAGCTTCTGATCGGGGGGTGTGCGCTGTGATAGCACAACGCCAACCCCCGAATCAGACGCATCCACCTCGAGGACGAAAGGAAGCTGCGTGTCGACCTAGGCCAAGATGGGTCTTTCTGTGAACTATCGCTTTAATTTGTTAAACGCCAGTTCAGCTGCCTCAGTCCACCGAAAAGGGACTTTAACGGAGGTCAGCTGCATTAAAGGCAGTGCGATCCCACTGTAGTTCCGGATGAATCTGCGGCAGAAATTCGCAAACCCAAGGAAGCGCTGGAGCTCCCTGCGGGAGTGGGATGTTGGCCAATCCAACACTGCTTTTACTTTGGCCGGGTCGGCAATCAGCTCCCCCTCAGCCAAGTGAAGCCCAAGAAGGTGGTTGATGATCTTGAGAACTCACTTCTCGGCCTTCACGAACAGCTGGTTCTCCAAGAACCGTTGCAAAACAGCCCTTACGTGGCCCTCGTGTTCCTCTGGCGAGCATGAGAAAATCAAAATGTCATCAAGATAGATGAACATGAACTGATAAAACATATCACGGAGGACATCATTAATTAACCGCTGAAAGACGGCAGGAGCATTAGTGAGCCCGAACTGGCCCTGATGTGTTTTAAAGGCCGTCTTCCATTCATCGCCCTCACGGATGCGGACCAAATGATACACGTTCCTAAGGTTTAACTTGATGAACACCCAAGAACGCTGAAGGAGCTCAAACGCTGAATTGATCAATGGCAGAGGGTACTTGTCCTTGGTGGTAATAGCGTTGAGCTCCCGGTAGTCGATGCACGGGCGCAGCGAGCCATCCTTCTTCCCAACGAAGAAGAATCCGGCCCCAAGCGGGGCCGAAGATGGCCGACTGAGGCCAGCGTTCAGCCACTCCTTGATGTACTGCTCCATCGCCTCCCTCTCTGGGCCAGAAATGCTGTACAGCCAGCTAGACGGCAGCTTCGCCCCCGGGATGAGATCTATAGCACAGTCATAAGAGCGGTGAGGCAGCAGCGACAGTGCTCTTGACTTGCTAAAGACCTCGGCCAAATTGTGATAAGCCCAAGGGACGAGGCTGAGGTCCGGTGGCTCAGCCTGGGAAAGGGGAACAAAGAGCGATGAGGAGCATTCAGCGGAACGCATACAGTTGGCCATACAAAATGGGCTCCAGGCGGAGATGGTGCTCTTAGCCCAATTGATCATCGGGTTGTGTTTCTGAAGCCACGGGAAACCTAGGACCACCGGGGAAGATGACAGTGGGAGAACCAGGAACGAAAGTTCCTCCCGGTGGTTCCCAGAAAGAAGGATGGGTATAGGCACCATGCTTAGGGTGACCACCGCGAGCTCACTGCTGGATATGGCAGTAACTCTCTGATAGCGGGGAAATTTACGCGTGGGAATGCCCACCTGCTTGACAAAAGCAGCGGAAACGAAATTACACTCCAACCCTGAGTCAATCAGTGCCCCAATCCTCCTCTCGACCCCCAGCAACTGCACGAGGGCCGAAATACAAAATTTGCCGGGGGGAGTAGATTTGGTCCTGCCCGCCAGACCCCCCGCAGTTACTTACGGGCCACGTCTTTTGGCCGCTGGCAGCATTCGTCCAGACTGTGGTTAAGCAAACCACAGTACATGCACACGCCGGCCCGTCACCTTCGCTCGTCATCAGTTAGGCTCCAAGAGAGTTCCATCGGTTTGGACGAAGAGCCGGCACCGCCAGCTCCAGTAACTGCAGCAAATATGCGCTCGGCGCGCGGGCAAGAAGTGGGGCCACGCTCCTTCGCGCATTCACGGTACCAATTATCCAGTCCTACCACCTGATCTATAAGGCCATCGAGCGTCTCCGGGACAGAATGAACCGCCAGGTCGTCACGGAGTTGGTCGTTCAACCCGTGGAGGAACGCACTGCGTAACACAGTCTCGTTCCACCCCGACTCAGACGCCACAACCCGGAACTCCACTGAGTACTCAGCCACCAACCGGGTACCCTGGCGGAGAGTCATTAGGCGGCTCATGGCATTGCTCTGACGCTCGGTCCGGCCAAACGCACACTTAAATGCGGCCACAAATTGGTTAAACGTGTATCGCGCCCCTCAGGGTTGTCTAGAGTGGACTGGGCCTACTCCAGGGCTCGATCCCTGAGCAACAGGGTGAAAAACTGGATCCGAGCTACATCCCCCGGATACTCCTCCCTGACCTGCACCAGGTACATCTGCACTTGAAGAAGGAATGGTTTACATTTCCCTACCTCCCCCGCATACGGGGAAGGCATGGGAACAGAGAAAGTACGGCGCATGGCAGCACGCGGAGCAGGCTGGGGGGTGGTGCAGCCACGGGATGTGCCGTGGACCATAAAGTCAACATGTTGGACACCGGCGGTCCATAGCGGATTGCTCCTGCGGTGAGGCACCGGCTGAGCTACCTTCCTGGCTGGTTCATTCTGTCATGGTGTGTTAAGTTCTTGACAGCTCACGCGCACGATGCCAAACACAGGATGAACCACACAGAGGGGCACGTCTGACAATTTTATTAATAGCAAAAACACAGCAGTGCACAGCTACAGAAAGTCACTCGCCAGAGGAAAGGACCTGTGGAGAGAAGACAAGAGCCGTGAGATGAGGAGTGGAATAAGGGGAACATGGGAGAGCCAAATTGCCACTTACTTGGGAAATCCAGGGATGACCAGCAGGACTCAGCGGGGAATAAACGAACCAGTAGGGTAGGGGGGAGTAGTGGAGCTGATGGTGCCTGACCGGGGGAATGAAGTTGCTGATGGGTAGTGAGGTGGAGCAGGAGAGCACGCGCAGTCTCGGGGACACACCTACACGGTGGCAGCAACCTGAAAAGAGAGGAGAAAAAGGAGGTTGACGACGTGTTAACGGTTCCAACAATATTTAGCTAGTCCGACTGACGGGCAGTATACCCAGACGAGCCAGCGTTGACTGCGCATAGGAGGCCTCCTTAAGTACACTGGCTGATGAGCGGGCGCAGGTGTGTCTTCTGCCTCAGGCGCCGTGATGAGCTGGAGGAGACGGGACCGGAGGGGAGGGGCACACTCCCGCTGCTCATGACAAAAAATGACCCAAAATAACAAGAAATATGCTAATTTACAAGAAATAAGTTGTTGTTTTTTTAAGATATCCAGTGTAATTTTTTTAATTTAAGCTTAAATGTTAATAAAAAATTACTTACAAATTTTATGAGAATGAATTACAGAAACTTGCAAGAAATAATGGCACCAATACAGATTTAGAAGGGAAAAAAAGTCTTTTAAATTCAGTAAACTTTATGTGATTCTGAGCTTAATAAAAACACAATCATTAGAAGATCCAAATCTGAGGAAAAATAATTATGTAAGTCCCAGTCTGTAATAATCTGAACTACGTCTTCAAACTGATATGATACCAACAGAGAAACTAGACCGTTAATGGAGTAGCTCATTCTGGTCTCATGAAAAAATTATGAGAGCGCCCAGATCTTCTGACCTTTGACCTTGACCACAACCTCAAGGCAGACCCACCTGAGGACCATTATGAGTGAGCACTGGGGCAAATGCCTGGGAGAAGTAGTCATTCACATGAAATGTGGATAGACGGACACTGCAGTGAGCTAAAAAAATTGACTCAAATCAATCAAAAAAATAAGGCAAATTTACTAATTACTGCTAATTTATGACAGAAAAAATTGGAAGAACATACAAAATAGCTACATACTTTGTGAGAAAGAGTAACAAGCCTGCAAGAAAAAAATGTAGCAGGAAAAAAAATAATGCAAGTGTAATGCATATGTGGTCTTCCTGAATAAAACTGAAGACAAAAAGATACAAAAGTGGGAGGAATGGAGAAAAGTCAACGATGCTGCCGATTTCTAAAAAGGTGCTTAAATCATTCTTTGGCTCATTTTGTTTTGGGCGTGGATGTGAAGTGGGCAGCTTGCTGGTGCATTGCCGTCTTCCTAGGTTCAAGCCAATGAACTGGCTGGCTGGGAGCTGTGTATGCAGAGTTTGCATGTTCTCACCGTGACGTTGCATGGGCTTTCGCCAGGTATTCCAGTTTCCTCCCACAGTTCAAAGACATGCATGTTTAGTTAACCGACAACCGGCGATCTAAATTGTCCTTAGGTATGAACGTGAGAGGGGCTGTCCATCTCTCTGTGTTAGCACCATGATGGACTGGTGACCTGTCCAGGGTGTACCCCGCCTTTCACCCAAAGAAGGTGAGCCCCCACTCCCCCACTGTGGATTAAAGTAAAGCATGAACATTAATTTTAAGAGATCTTTTGGAGTAAAAACGTTTCAGGAAGTTCCCCCCCGTTTATGATTGTAAACCAACACCAGTGTCAGAAGAAACAGAAGAGTGAGCGGGTCAAATCCTCCACCTTCAACAGAATAAATTAAGCCTTCTGAAGTCCGTACCTCTGTGTCTGTCACCCGTCTGTATGACATTCGAACCCCGACACACCTGCCAGGTCTGCCCCAGTACACACACACACACACACACACACACACACACACACAAACAGGCTGCAGCTCTCCTCATACACAGCACAAACAAGCGGAGTCACAGCTACAGCACATCTGGGACATCCAACTCACACCGGGACACATTTAAAACACGACATTCGTGCAGAGAACAAAAGAAACCAGACACCTTACAGTGACATCACATACACGGGCCGCCTCATTTATTTACATACAGGGGTTTATAAGAAACACACTGGCAGCGACAGCAGCAGAATCTTTCCTGAAGGCGACAAAATCAAGCTGGGTCAGGAAATTCACCTTTGCATGTCTGACATGAGATTATAGAATTTCTATGGGAGATGATGTACAAAGATGGGGACAAAGCTGTTTGACGACGATGTGAAGAACTTGCTGGGATCATTTCCTCCATTTTAGTAAAGAGGGAAATAAAATTATGGCAATAAATCCTTTAAAAATAAATCAAAAATGATTTTTGATTTTGAGCTTAAATTTAAAAAAAAAGTAAAGAAAAAAGTGAATGAGAATTTTTAAAATACAAAAAAGCAAAATGTAAACTGAAGGTGTTCCAAAATAAGTAATTGTGAAAAAGGTAAAACTGCAAATTAGTTAGTTTAGTTAATTCCCTTCCACAGCATGTGGAACACCATTTCTGGTGTATGGGCCGGCGCCTATCTCCGTTTCTCTGACCCTAGGCCACACAGCTACTGTAAGTAGTGAAAGCTTCAGTGGGGGGGGTCAGTCCTCTGGTAGCTCTGTGCGTAACTTTCCTTTCCCCGTTCTATTATGCTGAGCACCACGCTAGAAGGCGGAAAGAACCATTTTTATATGGTCTTTGGTATGACCTGGCCGGGATTTGAACCCCCTGCCTCCCGGGTGTGGGGCGGATGCTCTACCAAAAATGTAAATATTAATGTCTAAAATAGAAATAAGGTGTAAATTAGACAGCATATTCATATCAAAATAGAAACAAAAAAATAATAAACTGGATTAAATAATAGTAAAAAAAACTCTATACAAAAGGTTGAAAGTTTCCTTTTTAATGCTACAGTAACAGATTCTTTCACCTTCAGTTATTAATAAATTCATTCAATACCATTCATCCTCCCCCCTGCTCCCCCCCTGCCCTTGTCATCAGTGAGCAGGACGTGCACAGACAGTTCTCCAGACTGAACCCGTGCAAGGCCCCCGGTCCGGACGGCGTGTCTCCCTCCACCCTGAGACACTGTGCAGATGAGCTGACTCCTGTCTTCACAGACATTTTTAACACCTCCCTGAAGTCATGCCACGTGCCGACCTGCCTCAAAACCTCCACCATCATCCCTGTCCCCGAGAAGTCACGGATCACTGGACTTAACGACTACAGACCTGTAGCGCTCACCTCTGTAGTCATGAAGTCCTTTGAGCGCCTGGTCCTGCCCCACCTCAAGTCCATCACCACTCCCCTCCTGGACCCGCTGCAGTTTGCCTACCGAGCCAACAGGTCTGTGGACGACGCAGTCAACCTGGCCCTCCACTCCATCCTGCAGCACCTGGACTCCCCGGGAACCTACGCCAGGATCCTGTTTGTGGACTTCAGCTCTGCATTCAACACCATCCGCCCCGCTCTGCTCCGGGACAAGCTGTCCCTGCTCAACATGCCTGACTCCCTCTGCAGGTGGATCACCGACTTCCTGACGGACCGGAGGCAGCATGTGCGGCTGGGAAAGACTGTCTCTGACTCTGTTAGCATCAGCACCGGATCACCCCAGGGCTGTGTACTTTCCCCCCTACTCTTCTCCCTTTATACCAACTCCTGCACCTCCAGCCACCAGTCTGTCAAGCTGATCAAGTTTGCGGACGACACCACCCTCATCGGGCTCATCTCCAACGGCGACGAGTCCGTCTACAGGAAAGAGGTAGCCCAGCTGGCGTCCTGGTGCAGCCACAACAACCTGCAGCCGAACGCTCTGAAGACAGTGGAGATGATCGTGGACTTCAGGAAAGTCACAACCCCTCTGCCCCCCCTTACCCTCACAGGCTCTCCCATCACCACTGCAGATTCCTTCCGCTTCCTGGGCACCACCATCACCCGGGACCTCAAGTGGGAGCAGACCATCAGCTCCCTCATCAAAAAGGCCCAGCAGAGGATGTTCTTCCTGCGGCAGCTGAGGAAGCTCAAGCTACCCACCAAGATGTTGGTGCAGTTCTACACGGCCATCATCGAGTCCATCCTCACCACCTCCATAACCGTGTGGTACGCAGGAGCCACTGCCAGGGACAGACTAAGGCTGCAGCGCGTCGTGTGCGCTGCTGAGAAGGTGATCGGCTGCAAGCTCCCATCCCTCCAGGATCTGTACATCTCCAGGACCCGGAGGCGTGCAGGCCGGATCATAGCCGATCCTTCACACCCTGGTCACGTACTGTTTGCCCCCCTCCCCTCAGGTAGAAGACTTCGGTCCATTCAGACTAAAACCTCCGGTCACATGAACAGCTTCTTCCCCTCTGCCATCAGACTGCTGAACACCAAGTGACTTATTAGACTCTCGTGCATTATGTACAGCAGCTCAACCAGACTCATGTCAATCATCACTGTTTTCTTTTTGCATTACCGACTGCATTATGGGGTACTCCACAATATCTGCTGCTCGCTAATATATTTAAAAATTGCTTTGTCTAGTATTACTCATTCATATTCTACATTTTATTGCTTGTATAGTTTTTTATTTCTATCCTTTATTTTTATCATGTTTAATGTTGCAGCATTGCACCAAGACAAATTCCTAGTTTGTGTACTACATGAACAATGGCAATAAATCTGATTCTGAGTGTCTATGATAAAGCGCTATATAAAATCTGATGCATTATTACAGTGATCCCTCACTTATCGCGGTTAATGGGTTCCAGAACCGACCGCGAAAAGTGAAAAACCGCGAAGTAGCGTCACCCCCCTTTGTGGAATTCCAGGCTGATCTCGTTAGTTTTTTGATACATAAAATAATGTATAAATAATATAAATAATACGTACGTTCATTCTCTCACTCTCTCTCTCTCGGGAGAGAGAGAGAGTGAGAGAATGAAAAGAATCTCGCGAGAGTGCATCTCTCGCGAGATTCCCGAGCCGAGTCAATACGAGAACAAAATCTAGAGTCGGGAGCGATGTCTTAGGGGGGAGATGCTGGCCAGCGAATCAGAGAGGTGGATTTTGAGTTGTGCGGGCTCTCCGTGTTGATATGTGATGTTCTAATGTATTTTTTCTCAATTTTGAATTTTTGATGAATATTTTTGAAAAATCCGCGATGTACTGAGGGTGCGAAAGGTGAAGCGCGAAGTAGCGAGGGATCACTGTATTATTATTATTACTAAACTACACATTTAAACTAAATTATAATGGTGACTGAACAACTCCCATTGCCCAAAGTGCAACATACAACATTATGAATATAAATCATAAAAGATCACACAAATCTGACAAAAAAATAAACAAGCGGTTCTTAAACAGTGGCTAATATTGGACATCCCATTCATTTTCAACTATTCTGTAATTAATATAATATAATATTAATTATTCTGTAATTAATATTCACACAATCAAATAAATCTCAGTTCAGTCCCTTTCATATTTGTCAAAGTGCAAATTGCAAAATTGCAAAGTGCGATTGCCTACATATAGGCTACACCTCTGTTTTCCACTTTCAAACACAGCCTACGTTTGGGCCTGTAAAGCCTGACTGGGATACCTGTTTCACACAGGAATACTTGCTTTCTACGGGCATGCACTAGTTTTAATATAATGGTCAAATACAACCAAAAAGTGTGTGTAAAAATTAGAGTGCATCAGTGAGTGTCTGAAAGAATACGGAAACTATAAGGCAAAAAGTGAAAAGAAAATACTAAAATTAAAAATGACATGTTCTAGATAGTACATCAATTTTGTAAAAAAAAAAAAAAAAATTAAGACAAAAATAACAAAAAAATTAGGAAACCATCTTTAATAAAAAAGAAAAAAAATTAAAAATGTAAAAATAAATGTTTCTTACCAAAGTTAAAGGTGGTGATGAAAAAAATAGACGAAAAAGTTGATAAAATGGAAGATGATCAATGAAAAAGATTTATTACATAATTATTTTGTCAACAGAAAAAGAAACATCAATAAATTAGATTAGGTTTTTTAGATTTTTTTTTTTTTTAAATGGCAATAAAAAAAATCTAAACTGTTCAGTGACTTCAGTGGGAGCAAATAAGAAGAATCAACAGAACAGTTAAAATATAGATCTTGTCAAGTGCAAGTGCTATGACTGCCGTCATTCAGCAGCTAATATCCTCAAAAAAAGTTTTCTTCTAAAGCAACAAAACTTGCAGCTCTTCAAACATCCTCAGAGACCAATTTCCTGCCCAGCTAATAAACGTCAGTCAACTCATGTACCTGCCACACGGATAGGTGTCTGCAGCAGCAGCTGATGGTAAAGCAGACCGAACACGGAGAGAAACTGGCCGCCACCCGCCTGCTCATATTCACACGCGAATACCACATAGACACGAATACTGCGGCAGAAAAACAGGTGGGTTTAAGACAAACTGACTGTTAAGGAGGGTCGTCTGAATCAAACATACATAAATAACACTATAACCGTTAGCTGCATTTAAACTCAGATGTCTTAAATAAATATAGATGAACACTGATTGGGAAGGTTGAGAGACTACGATGGTCCATGTCTACACACACGGCAAGAACAGTCCTTTTGTGACATACCATGATGGGGTACTTTAAAAAACAAAACAAAAAACTTATGACTTACTTTAGTAGACATCAATCATCCCCAGTTGGAGGAAGTCACTTGACAAAGAGTGAGGAAATTCAGACTCTGAAAATATGTCCTTATGCTGAACATAAACTACAAGAGAAGGAGAATGATATTGATTCTGATCACCACTTCTTCAGTAATATTCATAATCACTGTGAATATTACACTGAAAAGCAATTCAAAAGTCAAGTGCAATTAGATGGTAAACTATCAATAATACACTTTAACAGCAGAAGTCTTAAAAACTTTCCACAAATTCAGGACGATTTAAAACAGCTAGATAGAAAATTTACAGCTATCGCAGTCTCTGAAACTTGGTTCAATGAAGAGCAGGCTTCTCTGATGGCAATAGAGGGATATCACATGTTTTACATTAAAAGATCTCCAAAAAAAAGGGTGGTGGTGTTGCACTGTATATTGATGAATTGGGTGAATAAAAGGTGTAAACTTGTAAATGGAATGTCCTTTGCACTACCAGGGATTCTGGAATGTGTTACTGTTGAGACTGACCAAGATAAAACAAAAAATCTAATTATAAGTTGTATATATAGAATGCCGGGAACTTGCGTTGACACATTCACAGATAAGTTAGTCGAGTTGTACAATAATATAACTAATAAGAAAATGGTTGTACTCTGTGGAGACTTCAATATTGATTTACTAAATCCATCTCAACAAAATGTAATTACAGAGTTCATTAATTCTATGTCTAGTATGAGTCTATATCCCACAATAACACATCCCAGTAGAATCACAGTTCGCACTGCTACACTTATTGATAACATGTTTGTTAATATTATTGATAAGAAAATAGAAAGTGGATTATTGATAAATGACATAAGTGACCATCTGCCAGTCTTTGCACCTATCCATGGCCACACGGGGGCCAATACAGTGATCCCTCACTTATCGCGGTTAATGGGTTCCAGAACCGACCGCGAAAAGTGAAAAACCGCGAACTAGCGTCACCCCTAATGACGTCACCCATAAATAATACGTATGTTCATTCTCTCACTCTCTCTCTCATATGATACGTGTGTGTGTGTGTAAGTGTACATACATACGTAGATGTAAATAAAGTGTACATAAATATGTTTTTAGAACACTTTTATTCTTATAACAAGATACGTAACTCAAGATGAAGATGATTTACTGCACAGGTTAATGAGAGCTTTACTGCACCTCAGGTGACGCCTCATCGTCAGGTGCTAGAGGCGCAGGATCGTCGAGGGCAGCTTCCGATAGAGCTGGAGAAGCTGCAGGAGGCGGCGTAGTGGCTCGACGGGAAGACTATTTCGCACAAAATGGCACAAGAGAACAGCAAAAAGTTCCACGCGGCGAGACTAAGCAACACGAGCGATAAAGAGCAAAGAATGCGGTCTTCCTTCACTGGGTGGGCGCTCAGCAGGGAGAGAAGCTGGGTTAAACGTCTCGGCCAATCAGCTTGCGGAGTGAAACGTCTTGGCCAATCAGCTTGCGAGATTCCCGAGCCGAGCCAACACGAGAACAGCGAACAGAGAGGTGGATTTTGAGTTGTGCGGGCTCTCCGTGTTGATACCTGATGTTCTAATGTAGTCTCCCTGCCTTCTGCTAGCGCCCGCCCATTATTTCTCAATTTTGAATTTTTGATGAATATTTTTGAAAAATCCGCGATGCACTGAGGGTGCGAAAGGTGAAGCACGAAGTAGCGAGGGATCACTGTACAGACAAAAACTTTAAAATTTTTCAGATAAAAATCACAAAATGCAATCAGTTCTTTTAAAGAAGACCTGCTGAAGCAAGACTGGACAAAAGTCTATGTATCAGATGTAAATGAAGCCTACTGCGGCGGCATGAAATAAAGCGGCGTTGTTGAAGGTTTTAAGTAGAGTTTATTAATCATACCGCCTTCACGGGAACTCGGCTCCAGCCCATAGCGTGAGCAGACTGAAGCCGAATTCCTCAGGCTCTCAGTGAGGAGGGGACACAAAGTCTGTGTCTAGCAGCAGCCGTTGTAGAAGTGAGAATGAGAGGATGAACATGAAATTCAGACAGCTTATATACTCAGCTACAACAATACATCAAAGCATTCACAGCAGTTGGTATGATCAAAGAGATAACAGAACAGGCATGAGACATTTGCATTTGAGAGACATATTGATCTCAGTCTCTAGGTCACAGTAAGGACAGGATGGATGAACACAATGCATGAAAGGCAACATTAACATCACAGAAGTGAGCCAGACGAAGCGGGGCTGCCTGTAGACATTAATACACATTTCACTGTTCTGTTATTTGCTCTAGCCGAGCGCTGTGTTTGACCAGTCTGTTTGTGGGGGTTTACACCAAACCGCCACAGCTCCCCCCCAGAGGGCTCGGCAGGTGGCCGAGACCTCGATAGTGCAGTTTGGGCAGCGAGCAGGGAAAAGCTCTGTGCAGGAGGGGGGTGGGGGGTAGTAAAAGCCGGCCGGAGACGATGAAAACGTCCGGGCCGCGCAAAAATTGCTTGTGGGTCCGCGATGTCGAAGGGCTGTCCCGTTGAACGTGCAGAGGTCCACAAGAAGAAAAATTAGTCACTGGCTCCTCCCGCGATTAAGTCCTGCAAGGATTAATAGCGGCCATGAAGAAAAGACGAGGCTGCGTGGCGGCTGTGATGAGAGCAGAGGGACTGGCGTGTTGGCTTTAGGTGCGGGCACAACCTTAAAGCTCTCGGGAACCGCAAACCGCTGAATTTCCCTTGTGTGCCGTGGCTAAGACCATAAAATCCAGTGAGCAAGCTGCGTGCCTCAGGTGAACGAGCAAGCCTGAAGGGCCAGTGTGCAGCAGAAGGAAGGCGGTCAGAAAAGCTGTATTTGTCCCGTGCGTGGTGCGCCGTCCCCGTAACTCCCCGGTGCGTGCGCCGGGGTTCCGTGATGGGTGGGCCAGCTGGAGAGGAGAACCAGGGTCAGGGAGCTTAATCATCCCTGTTCAGTGTGTTGGAGCGGTGAAGGGAAGTAGACGCTCTGTCACTCGCTCGGTCATGGTGCGTTCAGGTCCACGTGTGCTCCGTCGGCCATGGGGATCGCCATCGTGTAGAGGGGACGAGGTGCATGCGCTCTCGTGTGGAGGAGCTGTGAGCGCGGCCGGTCCAGCGTGGATGTGCCGATCTAGGCGTGCAGATCTCACCATGAAACGTTGCTCAGCTTTCCCGGTCGTGGGTGTTCTCCGGGGAGTTTCTCCTGGAAACTCCACGTTGAGGTCTCCCTGAAGCAGAAGGGAGGTCAGATCAGTCAGGCTGCCGCGTTCGTTTGTCGTCGGAGAATCACCGCCGGGTGTTGCGTTCGCTGGCAGCGTGTTCGTTTCAGCGTCGGGTCACCAGTGCGGCGGCATGAAATAAAGCGGCGTTGTTGAAGGTTTTAAGTAGAGTTTATTAATCATACCGCCGTCACGGGAACTCGGCTCCAGCCCATAGCGTGAGCAGGCTGAAGCCGAATTCCTCAGGCTCTCAGTGAGGAGGGGACACAAAGTCTGTGTCTAGCAGCAGCCGTTGTAGAAGTGAGAATGAGAGGATGAACATGAAATTCAGACAGCTTATATACTCAGCTACAACAATACATCAAAGCATTCACAGCAGTTGGTATGATCAAAGAGATAACAGAACAGGCATGAGACATTTGCATTTGAGAGACTTATTGATCTCAGTCTCTAGGTCACAGTAAGGACAGGATGGATGAACACAATGCATGAAAGGCAACATTAACATCACAGAAGTGAGCCAGACGAAGCGGGGCTGCCTGTAGACATTAATACACATTTCACTGTTCTGTTATTTGCTCTAGTCGAGCACTGTGTTTGACCAGTCTGTTTGTGGGGGTTTACACCAAACCGCCACACCTACGACACATTCATGAACATTGTAACCACTCTATGAAAAAAAAAAAAAAATTGTCCATTAGTAAAGAAAAAGCTAAAACATAAATTTGTCGACAAGCCATGGTTAACCAAAGGATTCAAAAAGTGTGTAAAAAGAAAAATTCATTATATAAAGCTTTTCTAAAGAAAAGGACAAAAGAAGCAGAGCAGCAGTATAAAACATACAAAAATAAGTTAATAGATATAATGAGATGTAGTAAAAGAGACTATTACAGTAAAGAACTGGAGAAAAACAGAGATAACACTAAAAATACATGGACAATACTTAACAATATTCTTGGAAATAAAAACAGAAATACAATCTACCCAACCAATCTTGAAAAAAAAAAAAAAAAAAAAACCCGGCAGAGTGTGAATGCAGTCTCACCTGCAGATGAATTTAATAAATTTTTTGTTAACATTGGCCCTAATTTGGCTCGAGAAATACCCATTAAGGCATCTACAGGTGATACAATAAGCAAAAACATTGCTATAAAAGACTCCATTTTCATAAAGAACACTGATGAGAGAGAGGTCATTGAAATTGTTAAATCGTTGAAAAGTAAAACATCTACAGATTGTGATGGTATTGACATGCTCTTATTCAAAACTATTATTGAATGCTTAGTCAAGCCACTGAAGTATATCTGTAACCTGTCTCTCCAAACAGGTATATTTCCCAGTGCAATGAAAATAGCCAAAGTAATTCCGATATACAGTGGGGCAAAAAAGTATTTAGTCAGCCACCAATTGTGCAAGTTCTCCCACTTAAAAGATGAGAGGTCTCCAATTTTCATCATAGATATACCTCAACTATGAGAGACAAAATGAGAAAAAAAAATCCAGAAAATCACAATGAAGGATTTTTAATGAATTAATTGGTAAATTCCTCGGTAAAATAAGTATTTGGTCAATAACAAAAGTTCATCTCAATACTTTGTTATATACCCTTTGTTGGCAATGACAGAGGTCAAACGTTTTCTGTAAGTCTTCACAAGGTTTTCACACACTGTTGCTGGTATTTTGGCCCATTCCTCCATGCAGATCTCCTCTAGAGCAGTGATGTTTTGGGGCTGTCGCTGGGCAACACGGACTTTCAACTCCCTCCAAAGATTTTCTATGGGGTTGAGATCTGGAGACTGGCTAGGCCACTCCAGGACCTTGAAATGCTTCTTACAAAGCCACTCCTTCGTTGCCCGGGCGGTGTGTTTGGGATCATTGTCATGCTGAAAGACCCAGCCACGTTTCATCTTCAATGCCCTTGCTGATGGAAGGTTTTCACTCAAAATCTCACGATACATGGCCCCATTCATTCTTTCCTTTACACGGATCAGTCGTCCTGGTCCCTTTGCAGAAAAACAGCCCCAAAGTATGATGTTTCCACCCCCATGCTTCACAGTAGGTATGGTGTTCTTTCTCCTCCAAACACGACAAGTTGAGTTTTTACCAAAAAGTTCTATTTTGGTTTCATCTGACCATATGACATTCTCCCAATCCTCATCTGGATCATCCAAATGCTCTCTAGCAAACTTCAGACGGGACTGGACGTGTACTGGCTTAAGCAGGGGGACACGTCTGGCACTGCAGGATTTGAGTCCCTGGCGGCATATTGTGTTACTGATGGTAGCCTTTGTTACTTTGGTCCCAGCTCTCTGCAGGTCATTCACTAGGTCCCCCCGTGTGGTTCTGGGATTTTTGCTCACCGTTCTCGTGATCATTTTGACCCCACAGGGTGAGATCTTGCGTGGAGCCCCAGATCGAGGGAGATTATCAGTGGTCTTGTATGTCTTCCATTTTCTAATAATTGCTCCCACAGTTGATTTCTTCACACCAAGCTGCTTACCTATTGCAGATTCAGTCTTCCCAGCCCGGTGCAGGTCTACAATTTTGTTTCTGGTGTCCTTTGACAGCTCTTTGGTCTTGGCCATAGTGGAGTTTGGAGTCTGACTGTTTGAGGTTGTGGACAGGTGTCTTTTATACTGATAACGAGTTCAAACAGGTGCCATTAATACAGGTAACGAGTGGAGGACAGAGGAGCCTCTTAAAGAAGAAGTTACATGTCGGTGAGAGCCAGAAATCTTGCTTGTTTGTAGGTGACCAAATACTTATTTTACTGAGGAATTTACCAATTAATTCATTAAAAATCCTTCAATGTGATTTTCTGGATTTTTTTTTTCCTCATTTTGTCCCTCATAGTTGAGGTATACCTATGATGAAAATTGGAGACCTCTCTCATCTTTTAAGTGGGAGAACTTGCACAATTGGTGGCTGACTAAATACTTTTTTTCCCCACCGTACAAGACGGGTGACAGAGGGGAATTTTCAAACTATGGACCTATTTCACAATTGCCACAATTTTCTAAGATACTCAAAAAAATATTCTGTGCGAGAATTGACAACTTTATAATGAAGAATAATTCATTGTGTGAGCAGCAATATGGGTTCAGATACAAGAGGACAACTGCATTTGCTCTTATGGAATTTATAGAAAAATATCAACTGCTGTTGAAAATAAAAAGCATTCAGTTGGGGTATTCCTGGATCTTAAAAAAAGCATTTCATACAGTGGATCGTAAATTATTGTTAAAGAAACTACAAAATTATGGTATTGGGGGGTAGCACTGTTCTGGTTATGTAGTTACTTAAAGAACAGATATCAGTATGTATGTGTTGGTAGCAAAAACTCGCAGTTACTGAAGGTCACTTGCGGAGTCCCACAGGGTTCAGTTTTGGGGCCATTGTTATTCAATATGTGTATAAATGATATACGTAAAGTTTCAGAAAAAATGGATTTAATATTGTTTGCAGATGACACTAATTTATTATGCAGTGGAAGCAATTTGGAACAACTTTTGGATACACTCGGAAAGGAATTAGGAAAGCTTAAACTGTGGTTTGATTCAAACAAATTAACGCTCAATTTAAGTAAGACAAAATTTATAATTTTTAACAACCATCACAGCAACTCAGTATCTAAACTCAGTGTAAATGGTGTAGAGATTGAAAGGGTATCCGAAATTAAATTTCTTGGAGTAATAATTGATAATAAACTGTGTTGGAAGTCACATATTAATTATATTAAAGGTAAAATATCCAAATCAATCACAATACTACACAGAGTGAAATATTTGCTGAATCAACCCACACTATATACTTTGTATCATTTATTAATACAGTGGTACCTCTACTTACGAACGTCTCTACATACGGAATTTTCAGGTTACGAGACGCCTCAACGGGAAAATATTGCCTCTAGTTACGAACGAAATTTCAGGATACGAAAGGCAAAAAAGTACGCGCTCCTCGCAGCTTCCGTAGTTTACCGAACGTAAACATACCTGTAGCTGCTCTGCCATTGGCTATCGCCTAGCATCTTCCTGGTATCCCATTGGCCACGAAGTTTTTTTTTTCCCAAAAACTTTATGCGTTTGGTTGATCTCGCCAAAGAATATGGCCGTAATACATCAACGATCAGCACGGTATTAAAACAAAATGAAGCACTTACAAGCCGACAAAAGCAAACGTCCTTGGATCAGAACATGAACCAAAGAAGGCAAAAGGTGACGTTGACGACGATAGCAGTTAAAGGGTAAATGAACATAATTTTTATTATTCTCTCTTTTATTATTCTCTCTCATTTTAAACTCTCATTTTATGTTTATTGTGCAGTAATCTAATTGTAACATGTATTTGTTACATGTTTTGATGCGTTTTTACGATTTATAAAAAATTTATGCCCGAATTTTGGGGGCTTGGAACGGATTACGGCATTTACATGTAAAACGCGCCTCTACTTACGAATTTTTCACGTTACGAGAATTCTTCCGGAACGAATTAAATTCGTAAGTAGAGGTACCACTGTACTCCCATACATGACATATTGTACTGAAGTATGGGGAAATACATATAAAACAAACATATATCCAGTCTTTATGCTTCAGAAGAGAGCTATTAGAATTACAAACAAAGCTGCTTACAGGGAACCAACAAACCCACTTTTTCTTAAATTAAAAGCTCTCAAGTAGAAAGATGTGGTTGATTTTAAAACTGCAGTAATAATGTTTAAAGTGAAGAATCTATCACTGCCCACAAATATCCAAAAGTTGTTCCAAATAAGGGAGAAACAATATCATTTCAGAGGAACATGTATATTTCAAAAACCTTCAGTGAGAACTACCACCAAGCAACACCGTGTCTCAGTGCAGGGAGTCAGACTGTGGAACACTTTTGGACCTGAATTAAAATCATGTACAACGCTTGGACAATTTAAACAAAAACTAAAGGAAGAAATACTCCAAACATATATACAAAACGACATGTAAAATCACATAAGGATTATCATATCCAGTCTGTGTTGTGCTGTTGCTTAGTTTTTTGTCACCTTTTGTCTTAGCTTTGTTCTGAATTGTAATCACTCTTATTTTATTTTCCTTTTGAATTCTTAGATGGAATATAGATAGATAGATGTACTTTACTGATCCCAAACTGGGAAATTACAGTATTGTAATTTTGCCCATATATACATATTGCCCACCCATACAGTACAATATGGGTGGGCAATATAAGCTGCGGCTTCAGCCATCACCCATTGTATAATCCGAGGAGTTACTGTTTAATTTGACCTTGTTAGATTTTTTTCCCCTTTGTTATATTATTCTGTTCCTTTCTTTTAATCTTTACATCTAATCTATCCAAAATAAAGATTCATTCATTCATTCAAAGAAAAAATTATGAGCCCACATCTAGTTTTTGGTTTTTTGTTTTTTTCAAAAAAAACATCATAGTTTATATTAAAATGTGTTTCTCCAAGATTTTAAATGATACTTAGAACCATGAGACAACAATACCACCCCTAGGTCAAAAAAAGTCACTATGCTCTATTCCCACATGCTGACACAGGTCCCAGATATGTTAATAAAATATGTGTAACATACTGAGACAAAACACTGCAGGGTTTAATTATTGTAGCACCATTTTACACACAGGTATGCTTTATGGCACTGTGTTTTAAATACTAAGGAGTCCCCAGCTCACCCCGCCATCCCTCTTGTCATTTCCCTGAGACATTAGCTTTAGTTTTGGTTAATGGACTAAGTAACACAAATAAATCAGTTTTAAATAAAAATTTAAATGCCCAAATAAAGCATTATTAGAGACAGGGGTGTGTGGGTTGAGTGGCTGATAGGCTATGATCATCCCTGGAGTGTAATAAGCACACAAACTACCCTGAAAGAATAACTAACTCTACTAACCACTGCTGATCAAGGAAGTGTCCAGTCCAGAGTGTAATAAACTATAATAAAATAAGTTAAAATAACATCTATGAATAAAATACAGACTTGCTCAAAACTGTGACTCCACAGAAAAAAATCTGAAATAATTTGAAACTGAAAAAATGTTAATACCATCCCTTATTGTTTGCATCACATTTAACACAAATCAGACTTTGTTTTTGATTACTGATTCAGTTGAATATTTTAGATAATTAAACAAATTCAAATGCCATGGACAAAAAAAGATGGCACCCTTAAATTTAATATTTTGTGGCACCACCTTTTGCAACAATCATTGCCAACAAGAGACATCTGCATTTGCCAACAGCCATTCAGTGCATCTGAAGGAAAAACCAGACCGCCAATGATGGAGTAGTTCATTCTGGCCTAATGAATCACCCTCAGAGTACTCAGAGCTCCTGACCGTTGACCTTGACCACAGCCTAGATGCAGACCCACTTGAGGATTCCTGTGCATAAGTTTTCAAAACACTGGGGCACTTGCCTAGGAGGAGGAGTAATTTTGGGGGGAACCATACATGCCCAGATCTCCTGAGCTTTGACAATGATCTTGGGCTCAACCTGGATGCAGACAAACCTGAGGATGATTGTATGTGCATTTGTTGAGAATTAGGGCAGTTGCCTAAGAGGAGTAACAATTTTCATAAAATCATATACGCATCATGTAAATCATATGAGGCTGTATCAGACTATCCAGGAGGCAGGTCTATATTAGGTCCATTAATGATATAACCTCACAGAAGAGAACAGAAAATCCAAATGAGGTATTCAGACAGCTCTGTAGTCCTAGTTTCTTTTGTTAATGAGAACTCCTGTGTATAAGGTCACAGAACTCCTACATAAACACACTAAAATAAAGAGTAAACCCAAAAATGCATAATATGGGCTTTTTAATGTTTTAAAGTTGTTGCTGTTTCTTCTGTGTTGTAATGACAAAAGTGCAAATGGAGATTGAGAAAAGCCACAGACATCCATCCATCCATCTTCTACCGCTTTTCTGGAGGTCCAGGTCGCAGAGGCAGCAGTTCAAGCAGAGAAGCCCAGACTTCCCTCTCCCCAGCCACCTGCTCCAGCTCTTCAGAGAGGGTACCAAGGCGTTCCCAGACCAGTTGGGAGACATAGTCTCTCCACAGAGTCCTGGGTCTGCCCCGGAGTCTCCTCCCAGTGGGACGTGCCCGAAACACCTCAAGTGGGAGGCGTCCAGGAGGCATCCTGATCAGATGCCCATACCACCTCAACTGACTCCTTTCAATGTGGAGGAGCAGCGGTTCTACTCTGAGCCTCTCCCAGATGACTGAGCTCCTCACCCTATCGCTGAGGGTGAGTCCAGCAATCCTACGAAGAAAGCTCATTTCAGCCGCTTGTATCCGCGGTCTCGTTCTTTCGGTCATTACCCAAAGCTCGTGACCATAGGTGAGGGTAGGAACGTAGATTGACTGGTAAATTGACAGCTTTGCCTTAGAGCTCAGCTCCCTCTTCACCACAATGGACCGGTACAACATCCACATCACTGCAGGTGCTGCTCCGATCAGTCTGTCAATCTCTCGCTCCATTCTCCCCTCACTCGTGAATAAGACCCCAAGATACTTAAACTCCTCCACTTGGGGCAGGAGCCTGTCCACAACCCGGAGAGGACAATCCACCTTTTTCCGGCTGAGGACCATGGACTCGGATTTGGAGGTGCTGATTCTCATCCCAGCCGCTTCACACTCAGCAGCAAACCGTCCCAGCAAGAACTGTAGGTCATTGCTGGATGAAGCCAACAGGACAACATCATCTGCAAACAACAGAGATGAGATCCTGTGGTCACCAAGCATGACACCCTCCATTCCCTGGCTGCACCTAGAAATCCTGTCCATAAAAATTATGAACAGGATCGTGACAAAGGGCAGCCCTGGCGGAGTCCAACTCTCACTGGGAATGAGTCCGACCGAGTGTTGGCAATACAAACCAAACTCTCACAACGGTCGTACAGAGACCGAATAGCTCGTAACAACAAGCCTGATACCCCATACTCCCCCACACATAAGCCACAGACATATATGAATAATCTTCTACCAAAGCTCTAACTTCAAAGACTGAAACATTAAGCTCATACAATAACCTCCAGTTCCTCAACTGTCCACTAGAGGCTGTCTCTATCCGTGAGTCAATCCCCATAGACTCCCAAGTTGTGCTTTGTGGAGATATGAATTATAGCAACACTAACTGGAAATGAATACACTAAGAATGAAAGTGCATGTAGGTATAATAACTTCTGTTCTGATACAAAACTAATAAACAGCAGCTATAATGACCCAACATTGCTGTTATTTGTATTTGTGTACCCTAACCTGTCCCGCTCCTGCGGCTTCTGTCTCTGCAATAAATGGTGGTCGTTTCTGGCTCTCCAGATTCCGGCAGGCCCGTCAGTGCAGGGGATGAGGTGTATTTGGAGGCAGAGCTAAGTGTGGAGAAAGCATCCTTCTTCTGCTCCTGGTGCAGATTGATCTTCGTGTTGCCTTGTGAGCTGCTGCAGTTTTTACAGTCAAAGCTGCTGACCATTTGGTCCGGCTGTTCGGCGCAGCAGACATCACAACTCATCGGGGTGCCATTTACCACCATACTGCTCTGCACCTCAATGATGGTGCTCTCTGAAAACAGAGATAGGAACAAAAAAATGTCTAACATGCATAACAAACAAAATACTGTAAATGTGAAAATAAAAAAGAATCAGATATGAATTTGTCCATCGGGAACACCTTTGATTAGAGTACGACAAAATAAGGAAAAACTATTCAATTTAAAATCTTAAAAAAGTAGATTCTTTTGATGATAAGCCTCTGAATTTGTGGATATACATCTTCTCAAATAGATTAATTGAAGAAAAAAGGTGTGCCAGCATAAGAGCCGTATTACAATGATCTAGCCCAGTGACTTTCAACCTTTGTGGCTGATGTCTGGCAAAAAATTGTCAGGATCAGGGAGGTTGTCTGGTTTCACTTGGTTGGTCCAAAAAAATTGGCCATTTATGGGACCAATCAGGTAAAGCTGGACCTTTTTTGCTGAAGTAGATATTTTTTATTCCAGCACACCCGGGGTCCCTAGCAACTCCGTTTGAAATTTGCAGATTAATCAACAGTCTATTGTCTGCACAGAGTGCATTTGTGGGTGTGTCCAAGCCCATTTTGTTACCAGGGCAGTGGGAAAACTGTCTCTACACTGGCAAAATGTGCAAAGAGGCTGATCAGAAGGCTATTAATTACTCAGGTGTGTTCCGAGTGTAACATTCAATAACCCACTCGGGAGCTCTCCAGCCCCGATTGGGCTTGAGAGCCATTGTTTCTTCCAGTGAACTTGAAAAAATAATCCATGAATTTGTGTCTTCACGACTAGATTATTGCAATGCTTTGTTTACTGGTTTAGACAAATCTTCTCTCTCATCTCCAGTCTATACAAAATGCTGCAGCCAGACTACCTACACATTCTAGAAAATTAGATCATATTACCTCCATATCATATATGTTACATTGGCTACCAGTGGAGTTTAGGATTTGTTTGAAAGTTCTTACACTTCCATACAGAGCACTACACAGACAAGCCCCATCTTATTTATCGGATCTCCTTCTCAAACGTACCCTTGCTCGCGCTCTTAGATCTGAAGCCAGGACTTGTTATTTGTTCCTTGTACGAGGCTCAGGACCAGGGGGGACAGAGCCTTTTAATCTGTAGCTCCGAGGCTTTGGAATAATCTCCCACTCCAGCTACGTTTAAATGACTCTGTGGACTCTTTCAAAAAGCAGCTGAAAACTTTCTTAACAAGGCAAAAAAGTTAAATGTTGAATTTCAATTCAACTGCCTTTTAATGGCGTGTGTGATATTTTTAAATCTTTTTATCTTATGTTTTAATTTGTTCTCCATTTTTTTCTTTTCTTTTTTAATGGTGTCTATCAAGTTGGGGTTTTTTTTTTAATTCTATTTTACTGTACAGCGCTTTGTGACTATACGTCTGTGAAATGTGCTTTATAAATAAACTTTACTTACTTCCCTTTAATACACAGGGGCACATGATCTCAGGCAAACTGTGATCATGATGGAGCACTTATCTCAGAGGGAAGATGGATTTTGCACTGGCCAAAGGACGTGTGCATGAGTGAAGAGAAAATGCACACTATAGTTGCACTGCTTGGCATTACACCAGGCATAATACCAGTGAGTGCCTAACCAGGTATTATGTGGAAGACGATATGATTGAACAATTGGGCTGAATTTAAATGAATTTAGGTTTAACACAGCATACAGAGACACACCTGACTCGTTCTGTTCCATTGTGCAACATGCAGAAACGAATGGGTTAGAAGCTGTCAGAAAATTGTACATATATGCATACATATTATCTTTTTATATGATTCAATGAAGTGTATATGTAACTATTTGCTGAAAAATACTAAAACTGCCTGTGTGCAAAGGTTTTGTACATGATGCATGAAGACTGAAGTTGTTTTTCTTAATTTTAATTCTGTTGAAATTTCAATTCTCCTTTCATGGCAGATTTATCTTAAAGCACACGATGACCTGGGCTGCACAGTATGACCTGCCCTAAGAAACTGTTACTCCTTAGAGCACAAGGTGCACTCTGATAAAATGAAATTGTTCCACTTTCTTTAATGTCAGCATATTTCATCATGATTGTATAAGGGAGTATATGATAGATGTTTCTGTTTGATCATGCAACTGCTGTGTATAAAATGTCTGAACTCTGATGATTGTCTTCAGTACTGACTTCCTGTAAACAGGTTCATACTCCTTGCTTGCAAGTAAAAAGCTCATGAGAAATAGTGTTTTGTGTCTTGAATCTTTATTGAGGTAACAAACTAATATACGATCACTTTTTTGAGTTTCCAGATTCCTGACATACGTGGTGCCGGTGACCTGCATGACCAACAGCTAGACGGGCCAGGAGAGACGTCTTCTCTGGGTTGAAAATCCATGCATAGTCTGACCAGCGGTCAGTTTTGGAAACCCGCCTTCAGGGAACGCCAGGGAGGAAGCTGACATCCTGGCTCTGTCTAGTGACGGTCATCCTCGCTAGTAGAGTCATAAAGTAAGTGAAATATTTTCTGAAGTAACAAAGAAATAAGGATTGTGTTGTTTTCCGGCCGAAGAGTCAGGTTTCAAAAAGTAAAGGTGCTGCGTATCGACTGATAGGTCAAGCTTTAACTAGTAATGGTAATATAGGGCGGCGTCCCATATTTTTTCCCTAGTAATGGTGGTATAGGGCGGCGCCCTATATTTTTCCTATCTGATCATACCAGGTAATGATTCTGTAGGAAACTACAGAAGTCCTAACGCGTGAGCATCTAGTTCCATCAAAAGGTGAGCGCATTTTAAAGGTTGTGTGAGCATCTACACTACCGTTCAAAAGTTTGGGGTCACCCAGACAATTATTTTGTGTTTTCCATGAAAAGTCACACTTATTTACCACCATGAGTTGTAAAATAAAGAGAAAATATAGTCAAGACATTGACAAGGTTAGAAATGATTTGTATTTGAAATAATAATTTTTTCCAGATACTCAACCTGCTCAAAGGAAGGTCAGTTTTATAGCTTCTCTAACCAGCTAAACTGTTTTCAGCTGTGCTAACATGATTGCACAAGGGTTTTCTAATCATCCATTAGCCTTCTGACGCAATGAGCAAACACATTGTACCATTAGAACACTGGAGTGATAGTTGCTGGAAATGAGCCTCTATACACCTATGTAGATATTGCACCAAAAACCAGACATTTGCAGCTAGAATAGTCATTTACCACATTAGCAATGTATATTAGATATTAGAGCAGGGGTGGGCAGTGAGGGCCATTCCAGTGCAGATTTTCTGTTCCACTCAGTGTCTTCAGCAGGTGTTTTCAATTATTAGCGATCCTTGAAGCTGATCAGAGCAAACACCTGCTGAAGACACTGGGTGGAACAGAAAATCTGCAGTGGAATGGCCCTCCATGGCACATGATTGCCCACCCCTGTATTAGAGTGTATTTCTGATTAGTTTAAAGTTATCTCCATTGAAAAAAACAGTGCTTTTCTTTCAAAAATAAGGAAATTTTTAAGTGACCCCAAACTTTTGAACGGTAGTGTAGTTCCATCAAAAGGTGAGCGCACCTATTGGGCAGTAATAGTGTTGTGGTGGGCGTACCGCAACGTCCCTGACTAACAAAAAGAATGGGTAACTGTACAGGAAAAACAAATAAAGCAAAAAATAAGCAAAAGAAAAAAGAGGAAACTGCGCGCCGAACGGTAAAAAATTACAATGACAAACTAAAAGAAAAAGAGCAAATAAAGGATCCTGAAAAATATTTAAATAAATGGGAAAAAGATTATTCTTTCAAACCCACATTGGATGTGGACGAATGTGTGGTCCTAGTGTCAACTGTAAAATTTACAACTAAAGGTAATAAGAAAGGAAGACCAAACTCTATGTTTTTGAGTAATCACCTGGAAGAAGTGTTTGCTGCATGGATGGTGCAAGGTGGGGTTAGACCCAAGACAGGCAGGTCAATGCAAGTGAATGATGGAAATCGGGATGTTTGTTTTAACTGTGGCAAACCTGGTCACTGGGCCCGTGATTGCAGGTTTGGCCAAAGAGGTGGATTTGGAGGCAGGGGACCAAGTAGAGGTAGAAGAAGATTTCAGAATGATCAGAGAGGCAGGTTTCAGCAAGGCAGAGGAAGTAAAAATCAAAATGACTATGGAGGTGAAAATAGACAAGGACCCTCAGAGGGTCAAGGACCTTCAGACAGAAGAGCATGACTAACCGACTGTGACGAACTCTCTTCTGAGGACAAACAGATAGTACTTGACCAACAGAAAAGACTATCTGAAGTGTTAACAAGGCCTAATGAGACTTTGGACCTGACTGTGTACAGCAGTGCGTTGTCTGCCCCTACAATATGGTTACTGGTGAATGGGAAAGAAGTTGAATTTCTTTGTGACACAGGAGCCACACGCACTACTGTTCGCAAAATCCCCAAAGGTGCTAAATTTACTGGAAGAACAATTAAAGTTCAAAATGCAGGAGGTGGAAGAACAACTGAGAGCCTTTATGGCCCAATTACATTAACAGACTCCTCCACAGGCAAAGTATGCATTCCAGAAGTGATTGTGGCACCCTCCTGTCCAGTAAATTTGCTCGGGAGAGATGTATTATTCAAACTTGCCATTACATTAGGCCCAAATTTGAAAAAAAGATGACTACACTGGTTTAAAGGACTCTGCCTTTACAAATGTGATGTTTATATGATTTTGCACTGCGGGATACATTTATAATGGTGTGACAACATCATATTTCAGAAATGTGACAGCAATGAGGAATGTGCTTCTCCTGATTCGGCGGTGGCCAAGCTGGGTCAGGGTGAACTACATTGCACTCCATAATTTACCAAGGAATGTAGGAAATAGGGGCATTCCTTGTAAAAACATTAAATCAAATTCTAATTAGGCAAAACGTCCGCCTTTCCTTTGACTGAAAGAGTGTGACGCAATATTTCAAATTCAACCCATCTGTGTTCAACTGGACAAACTGATCTTATTTATCAATGCTGAAGCATATCAAAAATGCACAGATAGTTATTCTGTTTTTCTTAAATGGTATTTGTAAACTAGTTCAAGAGATGTCACAAAAGAAGCTATGATTATTGAAATCTTATTTTTGAAGGAACTGGGCTACCCACAAATTTTATCTAAAATTAAAAATGGTAGCACGACTTCTGGTTATGGCTGCCACGTAGGACGGACGTGTCTCGCTCTGCTCTGCTCCTGGAAAAAAAAAAAATCGGCAAATAACTCTCTCATTTGGGACAGAACGTATCCCAGCATTTGGGCGAAGATATGTCGGCGAAGCCTAAGGCTGGAAAACCAGGAAAAGGAAAAAGCGAGCCGCCGAAACAGTCCAAATTAACGGACTTTCAGGTCTGTGACGCAGTAAACAAAACTCCATATATGGCGGAGGAGGCTGGCAACGCTGCGATATCTGCGGGGAATGGCGCAGATGCGCTGATGGCTGCCATGAGTTCAATGAGAGCGGACTTTTCCTCTAGATTTGATGGGATTATGACAGCGTTGGAAGGAATAAGAAAGGAATTGGGTGACTGTGTAGAACGAACGGCGCAGATGGAGCTCCGTCTCGCTAGTGCTGAAGATGACGTCACCCGTCTTCAATTAAAGGTGCGCACTTTGGAAAAAAAAAAAAATCTCTGGAAGATAATATTTTGGATTTGGAATCTCGGTCGAGACAGAATAATTTGAGGCTGGTGGGTCTTCCAGAGGAATCAGAAGGTCGGGACGTATGTTCCTTTCTGGAAAAGTGGATTCCGGAGGTGCTGGGCAGCGAGGAGTTGCAATCAGCAGTGGTTCTGGAAAAAGCACATCGTATTGGCCCACGGAGAGATAAGGGACCGCCGAGGACCTTAATTATGAAGTTTCTTAGCAACAGAGACAGGATGAAGATCTTCAACGCTGCACGAGCTAAAAAAGGAGAGATTAAACACCAGGACCAGCAGGTGCGGTTCTACCCAGATTTGGCCACAGGAATCCAGCAATTGAGGAAGCAGTTTGATCCCGTACGTAAGGAGCTGCGCAACCTTGGGATTCGTCATGGTGTAATCTATCCTGCGAGACTGCTGACCACGTATGAGGGCAGAACCCACATCTTCAAGACCCCAGAGGAGGCGCAGGAGTTCATCAAGAAGATCAAAGAAGAAGAAGAGACTGGTGGGAGCTAAGCATGAGCAAAATATAAGGTAGAATAATTAAGCATTTGCACAGGCATCTGACTGACTTGAAGTAAATAGTAAGTTTACAAAATATAGATTGTATTATATATTAAAAAAACAAAACAAAAACAAAAAAAAACAAACAAAAAAAACTATGATGTACAAAGTTGTTAAAAATTTTGGAGTTAAGTTGGAAAACTACAGAGGAGAGTTAATGTTACGTCATTAAAAGCAGTAGAGTTAGGGTGATTGGGAGGATGAAAAAGGAGTGGCTTAGGCTGTTCCCCGTGGGTGTGGAACGGTCGATGGCTATATCGGGAGACAGAATTTTTCTTTTGATTTTGGGGGGTTTGCCACAAGTGTGGGAAGGGGAAATTTGTTTGTGTGTAGTTTGTAGGATGAATGTTCAACCACTCATGTTTTTGCTTCTCTGTATGAGCATGTTTACACTGCAAGGTAATCCCAAACTCTCTATTGATCATGGACCAAAGTGTTAATCTTAATTTAACTTCATGGAATTGCAGAGGTCTACAAAATTTAAAAAAACTTAAACAAGTTATGAATAAAATAAAGGACATGGGTTCAAGAATTGTGTTTTTACAAGAAACTCATCTGATAGAGGAGGATGTTAAAAGAATTAGGAGTAGATGGCAGGGAAGTGTATTCACCTCTTCATTTTCATCCCGAGCCAGGGGAGTTATGACTCTCATACATAAATCAGTTCCTTTTCAAGTGAAAAATGTAATTGGAGACAAATTTGGAAGATATGTAATCATTCAAGGTTCTTTGCTATTAGAAAATATAAATCTTGTGAACTTATATGGTCCCAATATAGATGATCAGAAGTTCTTTGCTAATTTATTTCTCATCTTATCATCACTTACAGGGCAACATATAATAGCAGGGGATTTTAATTGTACATTGAATCCAGGTGTGGATAGATCAACAGGACTGGATTGTACGCACATTGGATGTAGGATGACTATTAATCATTTTATGAAAGAATTGAGATTGTTAGATATATGGAGAGAAATGAAACCACAAGTTAAAGCCTATTCTTGTTATTCCAGTACCTACAAGACATTCTCACGTATTGATTATTTTTTGATTTCCACAGAATTAAGGTCCAAGATTCAAAACTGCTTTTATGATAACATCGTGATCTCTGATCATGCACCCTGTTGTCTAATATATGTAGATAAAAAATTGACAAAGGAATCAGGTAGATGGCAATTTCAGCATAAATGGCTTCAGGATGAGGAATTTGTCAAGTATATAGAAAAACAGATAGACGAGTTCTTTGACATCAATACTACACAAACATCAGCATGTGTAAAGTGGGAGGCTTTCAAAGCTTTTATTAGGGGACATATTATTAGTTATACAGGATCAAAATCTAAGAAGACTCGAGAGGAGAGAGCTAAATTGGAACATAAAATAAAAAGTCTTCAGGAAAAAGTGTATGCAGGAAGTGACCCAAGGTTGGAGAATGAATTACTGATTTTGAGAGCTGAATACGACAAAAAATCAGCGAATAGAGCTGCCTCGAGTCTTCTAAGATTGAAACAATCTTTTTATGAACAAGGTGAAAAATCAGGAAAATTATTAGCATGGCAGATTAAACAATTGGAAATTAAAACACCAATTACCAGTATTATAAGTAACGGACAGGTAGTTATAGATCCTTTAGAAATTAATAGAGCCTTTAGAGATTACTATGAAAAATTATATGATACCAAAAAGGAACCTGATTTAACAAAACTAAATGGGTTTTTGAACGAACTATCTATACCGTGTATACCAAATGAAAACAGGGAGATATTGGAGTCTAAAATTAGTCAAGAAGAAGTTGGGCTAGCCATTGATAATATGAAATCAGGAAAAAGTGCAGGACCAGATGGTCTTCCAGTTGACCTTTATAAAAAATTTAAGAATAAATTAATAAAACCTTTTTTGGAAATGGTTTTAGAAGCATTTCAAAATAATAATTTACCATCATACATAAATAATGCCTTAATTATACTGCTGCCAAAACCAGGTAAGCCCTCTAATAAATGTGAAAATATGAGACCAATAAGCCTATTAAACGCCGACCTTAAGATAATCTGTAAAATTTTAGCAAGACGAATACAAGAAATTTTACCAAATATTATTAATCGAGATCAGAATGGCTTTATAAAGGGTAGACAAGGCTTCCATAATGTAAGAAGACTATTTAATATTATTTATTTTAATAAAGAAGCACCGGATACAGCTCTCCTATCACTGGACGCCGAAAAGGCCTTTGATAGAGTTGAATGGCCCTTTCTTTTTGAAGTCCTACAAAGGTTTGGACTTGGAAATAATTTCATAAAATGGGTTCAAATAATATACAATAATGCTACAGCAGAAATCCTAACAAATAACAATATTTCAAAACCAATAAAAATCAATAGAGGATGTCGACAAGGCTGTCCACTTTCACCTTTACTGTTTACTATGGCAATTGAACCTTTAGCGATAGCGATACGTTTACATTCACAAATATATGGAATTAAAGTTGGACCAACAGAACATAAAATCTCCCTGTACGCCGATGATATAATTTTGTTTATGTCGAATCTAAAAAAATCAATTCCAACCTTGTTGAATTTAATAAAGAATTTTGGGGAAATATCAGGATATAAAATAAATAAAACTAAATCTTCAATATTAATGCTAAATGAGACCCAGAGAAATTACCCAGCCCCTGAGGCAAATCAATTCAATGTTGTAAATCAGTTTAAATATTTAGGAATCCAAATTATGCCTAAGCTAGAATCAGTCGCCAGCGTCAACTATGAAGCCTTAATGTCAGATATCAATGAGTTAACTCAGAGATGGATGTCACTACCAATGTCGATGATCGGGAGAATCAATATACTTAAAAGTAATATTTTACCTAAAATACTTTATTTATTTCAATACATTCCCTTATCACCACCTTTAGATCTATTCTCAAGAATAAAAAAAAAGTTAGTGGAATTTATATGGAACAACAGGAGGGCTAGATTACGTCTGTCTTTATTATATTTACCATTTGATCGTGGAGGTCTGAAATGTCCAAATTTTATGTTGTATTATTGGTCGGCACAACTGAGGTCTATGACATATTATTTTTCATCAAATGATCTCCCTCACTGGACTGAAATGGAATCATACAATTTACCTTTACCTCTTCCCATATTTATATACTCAGATTCAGCAAAAAAATTACAAAAACAAGTTAAAAATCCATTTGTAAAGCATATGATCAAAATATGGTGTGAAGCTAAAAACTATTTAAAAGAACCACAGTTATTGTCACAATTTAGTCCAATATGGGGTAATCAATATTTTAAACCAGGGAGAGCGGACGCTGTATTTAAAGTATGGAATTTAAAAGGGATACAAAAGATTCAGGATTTATATTTGCCATGTGCAGACAACATAATGTCTTTTGAAGAGCTGAGGATCAAATTTAATCTCAATAGAACACATTTTTTTAAATATCTTCAACTTAGAAACTTTATTCGATCAAATCAAAATAAAGCTCTCACTCGACCTATTTATTCATCCTTGGAAAAAATGATAAAAGATAGTAAAAGAAAGGGTATTATTTCAGAGTTTTATAACTCATTGACACTATCTTCAAGTGAAAATTCACTGAAAAGATTAAACTACTGGAAAGAAGATCTGCAAATTGAAATTTCGGAGGAACAATGGGAATTGGCTTGTACAGAAGCTCAAACCAAATCAATAAATGCACGCCTTAAATTGATACATTTCAAATGGTTAATGCGGATGTATGTTACACCGGAGGAGTTAAATAGATATAACAAAAATATACCAGATACATGCACAAAATGCATGGAAAGTAAAGGAACCCTATTTCATTGTTTATGGGAATGTAGATTAATAAGAATGTTTTGGGAAGAGGTGAGGGTAACAATTGAAAAAATAATCTCAAAACAAATCATACTGAATCCTAAACTGTTTTTGTTGGGTCTGTACCCAGAAAAGCATAATTTTAATAAAAGTGAAAGAACATTCATAGACCTCAGTTTGCTTAATGCCAAAAAATGTATTGCACTATTATGGAAAAAGACTCAGACCAGATGTGACTCAGTGGTTAAGACAGATGTTAACAAACCTTCCATTAGAAAGAATAACATATATACTGAAATCAAAGGAAATTGTGTTTGAGAATATATGGAGACCTTTTATTGATTATGTAAAAAATTTAAACATAACTCTTGAAGAAGAAGGTGAATGATGTGTGTGGACCTTGTAAATTCCAAACTGGTGAACATAATATGTATACTAATGTATTGGATTGTCTAGACTAAACAGAGGAGCATTGTTGAAGACTTGATTTTGTTGGTGGTTGTTGGTGTTTTTAGTGCATTTTTTTTTTGTAGTACTTTAGCGTTAGTGTTTGATTGTTTGTATCATGTTTGTTAAAAAAGAAAAAGGTTCAATAAAGATATTGTGGAAAAAAAAAATGGTAGCACACTTCCTTTCAGTAAAAGAATCAAGCAAATACCCTGCAACTTTGCTGCATGTGCGTCTCCATGTATCAAAACAGGGGGTACCAAAGAAAATTTTAGCAAATAATTAGCAATCCTCAGAAAAATAGATAATGCATAAAAATTATCAATAAATGATTGATGATGAAGTCAATTCAACTTTATTTACATAAGCGCATTTCATTTCATTTCCTGTAGTGCCCAGGATAAACATATGGCTGCAGTTATAACTCAAATACATGCTGGGCAATACAGACCACTTTCTTATTATTCATGGGATAATACAAATAATAAGATCATGCCTTCTATTATCCTACACATTCCCCATGCCTTGAAGGGGGTTTTGCAGCAGGACAACCATTCCATATTGTCACCAGCTAGACTGTTGTCGTACACTATAACCTTGTTATCACAGCCACACATTAAGCTTGTACCAAATTCCTTGTGGCTATTTACTGATGGCTTGTCTTAAAAAAAAAAAAAAAAAGCCTAATGGGTCAACATCCACTGCTTATGCTGTGACAACATTGTCTGGGGTCTTGATTGTGTAAAAATTCCACAACCTGCATCACCTCCAATGGCTGAACTATTGGCTTTGATTACAGCACTTACATGAGCTACTAATCTGAATGTAACTACCTGTACAGACAGTAAATATGCTTATAACGCATGTCACCTGCATACCGCTACCTTGAACCTGCGGGGGTTTGTCACCTCCACAGGAAAACCAGTAAAATATCGATAGCAATTATTGCAGCTACGTAATGTTTTGATGCTACCACGTTATGTGGCAGTTATTCACTGCCCTGCCCACACTAATGGCACTGACTTGTTTAGCTGCAGTAATCGCTTGGCTGATATCACTGCTCACTGTGCTGCTATTGATCTTTTAGGAACCATCTATTTTATTAATGATGATGTTTTAAAAGACTGTTAAAATAATATAGACCTCCCTCCTGTTACATGTGGCTTGCCTGATGGAAAAATTGTTCTGCCACCCACGTTATACAAATGGGCTGCCCTGGTGGCACATGGACTATCAATGTGCCAACAGGAGGGAATGATGAGGATGTTGGAAAAACTGTCCTAATATTTTGAAAGAAGTAACAAAAACATGCCAAAAGTGCATCATTTGTTTATAAAATAATGCTCAAGGAGCAATGGAAAGCTACAATATTGCTTGGTGTTGATTGACACCTTTACAAAGTGGACAGAAATTCATCCCACATCCTCAGCAAATGCCGCATTTGTGTGTAAAACTTTAGTGAATCATGTTTTTCCCGCTGTTGGGGTTCCAGAACTGATTTATGCAGATAATGGAACTCATTTTACAGCACAAACAGTTCAAGACTTAACCCAAACTGTAAGAAGTAAGATCAAATTTCATAGTGCCTACCACCCACAAAGTACAGGCTTTGTAAAAAGAAAAATGGTACAATCAAACTAATGATTAATTCTATACCAGACACAAAGACAGGATTGTCACCTTTTGAATGTGCTTTTCACCGTCCTTATGTATTGCCTGACCTCTCACCAATAACCACACCTAACACAAATCTTAGTGAACATCTCAGAGAATGCTTAAAATACCAAAGAATACATTGATTCTGTCAGAGCTCTCTCTGCTCCACAGAAAGAAGCGGATAACCTGTTGCAACCTGGAGACTATGTCTTCATAAAGAACCACCACCGTCAACACTGGGTAAGGTGGCTTGGACCATTCCAGGTACTGTTAACCACTCCCACTGCAATACGTATTGCTGAACGACCATCTTGGATTCACCTTTCACACGTTAAAAGACTACGGGTGCCTGTAAGTGAACTGACTTGTTTCCCTGAGTAAAAGTCCAGCTACAAAGGGGATACGCACTTCCAAGTGCGTGGGGCCACGCCCCCTCAGTTTACCGAGATCGTCTCAACCCTGGTGAAGATAGGGGCCCGGATGGGTACTCTCTCAGGTGGAAACATGGCACCAAAAGTACTGATGACTCTGTGTTCCGCACTTCTCATGACAGTGGGGTGGTGGTCCCTTTCTGATTCAAGGATAAGGAGCCCACGAAGCACGGACAATGGACAATACGTGGATTATACGCATAACCTGTGGTACCAGACAATGGTGGTTTCGGTGAGAGGACTGGGAATCAATACCTCTTGCTATGTGTGTTCATTGTTACCCCATTCACACAAGACTGCAATACCCATGATCCCTGTTCCACTAAGTGAAGAGGAAACAGCCAGAGCGACAATAGCAATGAACTCTCGTCTCAGTCTACTTAATACAAGCAATAATGTTGGACATTGGTTGGTGGGGAATTTGTCAGAAAGGTATCTTAATAGATTGAATGTCACTGTTACTGATTACACTGGGTCTAAGATTAGAATATTTAATACTACTGGGATTGGAACTTCTTTGCTTGCAGTTAAGAAGCCTTTAATGAAAGTAAATCCTACACTGTTTACTTCACCAATCTGCTTTCACAAAAACTGTAGTAAAAACAATTTCAACCTGCGTTTTTCACCAAGATGCAATGATACAAAAGAAGTGACCTGTGGAGTGCGATATCATGACTCTGTTTGTAGAAATGTATTTCACTTTCCCTATATTGCTGCTGGAAATTTTACCTTAAAGAGCAAAAATTGTACTTATAACTGTAGCAATAATCCTACTGTTTTTTGGCCAAATGATGATGGATATGGATGTTTGGAAGACCATGTTTGGGTTTGTGGGCCTAATGTTTACTCATTGCTTCCTCCAGGGTGGTGTGGCAGGTGCTACATGGCTATATTGTTCCCACACATCAGCATAAGGTCAAATCTTACACACAAAATGAAAACATCATACTCCCATTATTATCATCCTGAACAAACTGAAATACACACCAGGGCAAAAAGAAGCACAAAAATAGACATGCAACAGTTGGTGGGTAAACTATCTGGGAAACAGAGAATTAGTGATTTTAAAGGTGTTATGGGTACTCTTTTTCCAATGTATGGCAGTGCTCTAGCTATACACCACATGAATGCATTAGCATGGACAATGGAAAATCTGACTGTATTAATGGAGCAAGGATTCACAACTTTAAATGAAGAACAAAAATTAGCCATTTGAATGATATTTTACACTTACAGCATAGGTTAGATGAAGATAAAGGTTGGGGCTGCTGGGATTGGTTTCAAAGTGGAACTTGGTGGCAGATTCTTTTGAAATGGTTAACCCCATTGATTGTGACATTAATCTTATTCTGTGTACTATTCATGTGTGTCATTCCCTGTATATGGTCCATGATAAGTAGAGCTCTTGCTCAACACACTTTCATGTTACAATCTGTTATGCTCCAAAGAGAAGTTCCTGTACAATATACTGCCTTAAGACAACAAATTGATTGTGATGACAAAACCACTGTTTAGATTTGGAAGTGATGCTCAATGATGTCAATGTAGAAAATCATGAGAAGATACATTGTACTGATAACTGCATGTGATTAAAGTTGATAAAATGATAAACAGGAGGGAATTGTCAGAAAATTGTACATATATGCATACATATTATCATTTTATATGATTCAATGAAGTGTATATGTAACTATTTGCTGAAAAATACTAAAACTGCCTGTGTGCAAAGGTTTTGTACATGATGCATGAAGACTGAAGTTGTTTTTCTTAATTTTAATTATGTTGAAATTCCAGTTCTCCTTTCATGGTAGATTTATCTTAAAGCACACGATGACCTGGGCTGCACAGTATGACCTGCCCTAAGAAACTGTTACTCCTTAGAGCACAAGGTGCACTCTGATAAAATGAAATTGTTCCACTTTCTTTAATGTCAGCATATTTCATCATGATTGTATAAGGGAGTATATGATAGATGTTTCCGTTTGATCATGCAACTGCTGTGTATAAAATGTCTGAACTCTGATTGTCTTCAGTACTGACTTCCTGTAAACAGGTTCATACTCCTTGCTTGCAAGTAAAAAGCTCATGAGAAATAGTATTTTGTGTCTTGAATCTTTATTGAGGTAACGAACTAATATACGATCACTTTTTTGAGTTTCCAGATTCCTGACAGAAGCTACAGGATCTGCTGAATAATTTTGTAAACACTGACATTTTTTTCCTCTATCCAATGAAAAACTGTCAGTTGTTTCTTCAAATGATTTGGAATATACTATACTACAGAGTATATGTAGATACTCTGCATTTAACGGTCCTCAGGTTAATACAACAGGAAAAACAACAGCTGTCTGTGTGTGTGCATTTCCTTAACCGGAATAGGACACGTATGTGAATGGACAAGATAGTTGAGGACACAGACATTAGGGCTAAGCGATATGACGATATATATCAGATGATCAATACCTTTTTCCACCAGATAAAAACAGCTATCGTTTCATCTAAAACTCTATTGTTTATGTCGAGGTGTCGCGAAATACACCATTTACAGCAGTGTCTTTATGTCATTCTGGTGACGGTGTGCAGTCTGCGCATGCACAGTCTAGACAGCACATGCCTTGGCTGGCCTGGTCCCAGCATGTTCCAGGATGGAGACCTCAGTGATAAGATAAGATAAGATAAAATAAGATAAGCCTTTATTAGTCCCACAATGGGGAAATTCCAGGATTGCAACAGCACAGGGATAGCAACACTCAGAGCAACAATCAGAAGGCAAGAAAAACAAGAGCAGCGAGTATACATATGTACATATAAACATAAATATATAGACACACAGTGCGGAGCATTGAAGCTAGATGGAATAAATATATAAATATATAAACAGAGTGCGGAGCATTGTAGCTAGATGGAATAAATATGTAAATACATAAACAATGAGGTGTATGAGTTTCATTTCCGGTGAGACTGTGATGCTTTCAGAGTCAGATTTACAAACTGGATTTTATAAATAATTTGTGTAAGGCATTTTATTGAATTATCTCTTAATTGAATACACAGAAAAGGCAGTCATAAAAGTCCACGTTTTCATTCTATAACTCTCCTTGAGTATAAACAACGTGTAAAGACCCTCAGTTACACAAGTATAAGGTATTAAGTTATTTTACAAGCAACTTTTTGGGGCACAAAATTCACTATACTGTGTTTTTGGCCAAGGAATAATGTAAACTATAGTGGTTCAGTGAGCTGCATTTCTCGCTGTGTTGCATCTCCACAACTTGCACTCATTATTACAAATTATTAGTAGTACTTATAACTACTACGCATGCACGGTCTTGCCTTTACTTGTAAATTAAGTAAATTTCCCTATCCTTCTGGACAAAAATCACTGTGACTTTGTGAAAAAATGTCCTTATCTTCCTTCACTTAAAAACAAAACAAAACTGTGCTTACGGTGCACACCCCCCTCTCACTGGAGCAATGGTACTGTGCAGCCTCTGACCGTGATTTTCAGCCTTACCTGCCTCCCCTGACCACACATCACTGGGTGACCTCCACTAGAAGCATGCATGTGAAAGACTACGGAGAGCATTTACAAATTAGAGGCACTAAAGAGTCATCAGGTGGTAAAACTAAACACCAGCCAAACGGTAAAACAGGCTTTTGCCCCTGGAACGCTGCAGCTTATTTACTAATGATCTCAGTGCCGCTATCCCTTTGCTGCTGCAATCCTGGAATTTCCCCATTGTGGAACTAATAAAGGCTTATCTTATCTTATAATAAAGACTTGCGAAGATGGAAGAGATAACAGCGGCCATTTCAACTGTCTTCATCTAACCACCGGTGCAAAACTAAAAGCAAATGCGTGCTTTAGATCATCGTAACAGGGCTCCAAGTATCTGAAAAGGTACATTCAATTAGTACAAGAGCACTCTGAGGCGAGTGCAATATCCCCACCTTCATTTTCTTTAAAGATCCCAATACTTACTGATGGAAAGGTGTTTTTAACTTTTCAATATAATTACTGTGGAAGAACCAAATTACGGTAAGCCCATCATCCATGAATATACAACAAAGTATACAACCCATAGTTCTAGGTCAGGATCCCAAGGTGAACCCGTGTAGCAAGTATGGTGACCCAAGAGACCTTTACACGTTCTATAGCAAGAGATCATAAGGAGTGCCAACCTTGACCTTTGACCTTTTGACCCTAAACCTGTAGTCAGGGATAACTGCCTCAGAGTGAACCAGTGTACCAGGTTTTGTGACCCTAGCATTCCTTGTTCTTGAAACATACTTTATAAGGCATTTTGATGTTGACCTTTGACCTTGCAATCCCAAAAACCATAGGCACGGACTTCCGGTTATGGCGGCCACATAGGAAGACGTGTTTCACACTGCTCTGCTCCTAAAAATAAAAAGTTTACTAAAACTCCCTTAATTGGAACAAAAACCCATCCCAGCGTTTAGGCGCGGATATGGTAAAGAACAAGGGTGGAAAATTAGGTGGAGGAAAAAGCAATTCAACAAAATAACCCAAGCTAACACACTTGCACACTCGAGGTGAAACAGAAAAGGCTCCGGGGACGATGGCGGAGGATGTAGCCAGCGGCGGAGCGGGAGCTGCTGAGGAGGGGACAAGCGCGGTGCTCGTGTAACGGATGCCAACTAGCACTGTTCGGCGTAGAACGTTAGTAAACCTCCCTCCCGAAAAAGCCTCATACAGTATCGGTAGCGCTGAGCTATCGGTCGGACCTTTAGCTCAGCGCGATCGTGCTGTGTCTCCCATGCTCGAACTGTGTAGTTGACTGAGAGGTCGCGGGTTCGTGTCCCGTGTGGGGCGAACTGCGCAGGATGATCTCTGTCACAATGGTGCCGTGAACCTGGCATGGGAGTGAGGTTTAAGGGGGAGAGTGTAACGGATGCAAACTAGCACTGTTCGGCGTAGAACGTTAGTAAACCTCCCTCCCGAAAAAGCCTCATACAGTATCGGTAGCGCTGAGCTATAGGTCGGACCTTTAGCTCAGCGCGATCGTGCTGTGTCTCCCATGCTCGAACTGTGTAGTTGACTGAGAGGTCGCGGGTTCGTGTCCCGTGTGGGGCGAACTGCGCAGGATGATCTCTGTCACACTCGCTGCCATCAGCTCCATGAGAGCAGAGTTTTCGTCTAAATTTGATGGAATTATAGCAGCGATAGAAGGAATGAGAAAGGAAATAGGCGACTGTATGGAACGAGTATCGCAGGCGGAGCTCCGAATTTCAAGCACTGAAGATGACGTCACCAGCCTACAATCAAAGTTGCAAACACTGGAATTAAAACGGAAACGTCTGGAAGATAACGTCCTGGACTTGGAATCCCACTCGCAACGGAATAATTTGAGGCTGGTGGTCCTCCCGGAGGGAGCGGAGGGACACGACTCATGTTCCTTTTTGGAAAAGTGGATTCCAGAAGCGCTGAACAACGCGGACCTGCAGTCATCGGTCGTCTTAGAGAGCGCTCACCGAATCGGTTCACCGAGAGATAATAAGACACCACAAGGACGCTGATTATGAAGTTCCTCAACTTCAGGGACAAGATGACTGTCACCAACGCGGCGCGAGCTAAAGGGGAAATCAAATACAAGGATCAACAGGTGCGGTTCTACCCAGATTTGGCCACGGGAATTCAACAATTAAGGAGGCAGTTCGACCCCGCCCACAAAGAGCTGCGCAACCTAGGGATTCGTCACGGAGTGATTCATCCAGAAAGACTGCTGGTCACATATAAAGGGAGAACCCACATCTTCAAGACCCCTCAAGAGGCGCAGGAGCTCATCAAGCAGATCCAAAAGGAAACTGGTGGGAGCTAAGCATGAACATGACAAAGGTAGAACATTTAAGCATTTGTACAGGCATCTGATTGATCTGAAACATAAAACATGTCTACAAAATAGAGACTGTATTAAAAAAAAAAAAAAGCTATGATGTACAAAGTTGCAAGAAAAATTTGAAATTATGTTGAAAAAAACTACAGAAGAGAGTTAATGTCATGTCATAAAATAGTAGAGTCAGGGTGATTGAGAGGAGAAAGAGAGTGGTTTGACTGATCCTCGCAGGTGTGGAACAGTCACTAGCTATAACAGGAGACGGAATTTTTTTGATTTGGGGGGGGGATTACCACGAATGTGGGGAAGGGGAATTTGTTTTTGTTTGGTCTGTAGGATAAATGTTCTATCATCCATGTTTTTGCTTCTCTGTATGAGCATGTTCATATTGCAAGGTAATCTCAAACTCCTTATTGATCATAGATCAAAGCGTTAATCTTTTTTTTTTTCCACAATATTTTTTATTGAACCTTTCTTTAACAAACATGACACAAACAATCAAACACTAACACTAAAGTAATTTAAAAATAAAGGAAAAAAAATGTACTAAAAACACCAACAACCATTAACAAAAGCAAGTCATCAACAATGCTCCTCTGTTTAGCCTAGGTAATCCATTACATAAGTATACATATTATACATTCACCAATTTGGAATTTACAAGGTCCACACACATCATTCACCTTCTTCTTCAGAAGTTATGTTTAATTTCTTTAAATAATCAATGAAAGGTCTCCATATATTCTCAAACACAATTTCCTTTGATTTCAGTATGTATGTGATTCTTTCTAGTGGAAGGTTTGTTAACATCTGTCTTAACCACTGAGTCATATCTGGTCTATGAGTCTTTTTCCACAGTAGTGCAACACATTTTTTGGCATTAAGCAAACTGAGGTCTATGAATGCTCTTTCACTCTTATTAAAGTTATGTTTTTCTGGATACAGACCCAACAAAAACAGTTTAGGGTTCAGTGTGAATTGTTTTGAAATTATTTTTTCTATTGTTACCCTCACCTCTTCTCAAAACATTCTAATTTTTCTACATTCCCATAAACAATGAAATAGGGTTCCTTTACTTTCCATACATTTTGTGCACATATCTGTTATGTTTTTGTTATATCTATTTAACTCCACAGGTGTAACATACATCCGCATTAACCATTTAAAATGTATCAATTTAAGACGTACATTTATTGAATTGGTTTGAGCTTCTGTGCAAGCCAATTCCCCTTGTTCCTCTGAAATTTCAGTTTGCAGGTCTTCTTTCCAATAATTCATTCTTTTCTGTGAGTTTTGCACTTGAGGATAGTGTCAATGAGTTATAAAACTCTGAAATAATACCCTTTCTCTTACTATCTTTCGTAAAAAAATTTTCCAAGGATGAATAAGTAGGTCGGGGTGAGAACATTATTTTGATTTGATCGAATAAAATTCCTAAGCTGAAGATATTGAAAAAATGTGTTCTATTAAGATTAAATTTGATCCTCAGATCTTCAAAAGACATTATGTTATCTGAACGTGACAAATATAAGTCTTGAATCTTTTGAATCCCTTTTAAATTCCATACTTTAAATACAGCATCTGCTCTCCCTGGTGTAAAATATTGATTACTCCATATTGGGCAAAATTGTGACAATAAGTGTGGTTCTTTGAAATATTTTTTGATTTCACACCATATTTTGATCATATGCTTTACAATAGGATTTTTAACTTGTTTCTGTAATTTTTTAGCCAAGTCTGAGTATATGAATAAGGGAAGAGGTAAAGGTAAATTGTATGATTCCATTTCAGTCCAGTGAGGGAGATCATTTGATGAAAAATAATATGTCATAGACCTCAGTTGTGCTGACCAGTAATACAACATAAAGTTTGGACATTTCAGACCTCCACGATCAAATGGTAAATATAGTAAAGAAAGACGTAATCTAGCCTTCCTATTGTTCCATATAAATTCCACTAACTTTTTTTTTTAATTCTTGAGAATAGATCTGAAGGTGTTTTTTTTTTTTCCACAATATCTTTATTGAACCTTTTTTTTTTAACAAACATGATACAAACAATCAAACACTAACACTAAAGTACTACAAAAAAAAAATGCACTAAAAACACCAACAACCACCAACAAAATCAAGTCTTCAACAATGCTCCTCTGTTTAGTCTAGACAATCCAATACATAAGTATACATATTATGTTCACCAGTTTGGAATTTACAAGGTCCACACACATCATTCACCTTCTTCTTCAAGAGTTATGTTTAAATTTTTTACATAATCAATAAAAGGTCTCCATATATTCTCAAACACAATTTCCTTTGATTTCAGTATATATGTTATTCTTTCTAATGGAAGGTTTGTTAACATCTGTCTTAACCACTGAGTCACATCTGGTCTATGAGTCTTTTTCCATAATAGTGCAATACATTTTTTGGCATTAAGCAAACTGAGGTCTATGAATGTTCTTTCACTTTTATTAAAATTATGCTTTTCTGGGTACAGACCCAACAAAAACAGTTTAGGATTCAATATGATTTGTTTTGAGATTATTTTTTCAATCGTTACCCTCACCTCTTCCCAAAACATTCTTATTAATCTACATTCCCATAAACAATGAAATAGGGTTCCTTTACTTTCCATGCATTTTGTGCATGTATCTGGTATATTTTTGTTGTATCTATTTAACTCCTCCGGTGTAACATACATCCGCATTAACCATTTGAAATGTATCAATTTAAGGCGTGCATTTATTGATTTGGTTTGAGCTTCTGTACAAGCCAATTCCCATTGTTCCTCTGGAACTGAAGGTGGTTTTAAAGGAATATATTGAAATAAATAAAGTATTTTGGGTAAAATATTACTTTTAAGTATATTAATTCTCCTGATCATCGACACTGGTAGTGACATCCATCTCTGAAGTAACTCATTAATATCTGTCATTAAGGCTTCATAGTTGACACTGGCGACTGATTGTAACTTAGGCACAATTTGAATTCCTAAATATTTAAACTGATTTATAACATTGAATTGATTTACCTCAGGAGCTGGGTGATTTCTCTGGGTCTCATTTAGCATTAATATTGAAGATTTAGTTTTATTTATTTTATATCCTGATATTTCTCCAAAGTTCTTTATTAAATTTAACAAGGTCAGAATTGATTTTTTAAGATTCGACATAAACAAAATTATGTCATCAGCATACAGGGAAATTTTATGTTCTGTTGGTCCTACTTTAATTCCATATATTTGTGGATGTAAACGTACTGCCATCGCTAAAGGTTCAATTGCCATAGTAAACAGTAAAGGTGAAAGTGGACAGCCTTGTCGACATCCTCTATTGATTTTTATTGATTTTGAGATATCGCTATTTGTTAGGATTTCTGCTGTAGCATTATTGTATATTATCTGAACCCATTTTATGAAATTATTTCCAAGTCCAAACCTTTGTAGGACTTCAAAAAGAAAGGGCCATTCGACCATATCAAAGGCCTTTTCAGCGTCCAATGATAGGAGAGCTGTATCCGGTTGTTCTTTATTAGAATAAATAATATTAAATAGTCTTCTTACATTATGGAAGCCTTGTCTTCCCATTATAAAGCCATTCTGATCTCGGTTAATAATATTTGGTAATATTTCTTGTAGTCGTCTTGCTAAGATTTTACAGATTATCTTAAGGTCAGCATTTAATAGGCTTATTGGTCTCATGTTTTCACATTTATTAGAGGGTTTACCTGGTTTTGGCAACAGTATAATTAAGGCATTATTCATGTATGGTGGTAAATTACTATTTTGAAATGCTTCTAAAACCATTTCCAAAAATGGTTTTATTAATTTATTCTTAAATTTTTTATAGAAGTCAACTGGAAGACCATCTGGTCCCGCACTTTTTCCTGATTTCATATTATCAATGGCTAGCCCAACTTCTTCTTGACTAATTTTTGACTCGAGTATCTCCCCATTTTCATTTGGAATACACGGTATAGATAATCCGTCCAAAAACCCATTTAGTTTTGTTAAGTCAGTTTCATTTTTTGTATCATATAGTTTTTCCATAATAATCTCTAAAGACACTATTAATTGCTTAAGGATCTACAACTGCCTGTCCGTTACTTATAATACTAGTAATTGGTGTTTTAAATTCTAATTGTTTAATCTGCCATGCCAATAATTTTCCTGATTTTTCACCTTGTTCATAAAAGATTTGCTTCAATCTTACAAGACTCGAGGCAGCTCTATTCGCTGATTTTTTGTCATATTCAGCTCTCAGAATTAGTAATTCGTTCTCTAATTTTGGATTACTTTCTGCATACACCTTTTCTTGAAGAATTTTTATTTTACGTTCCAATTGGACTCTCTCCTCTTGAGTCTTCCTAGATTTTGAACCTGTATAACTAAGAATATGCCCCCTAATAAAAGCTTTGAAAGCTTCCCACTTTATACATGCTGATGTTTGTGTAGTATTGATATCAAAGAACTCATCTGTTTTTCTATGTACTTAACAAATTCCTCATCCTGAAGCCATTTATGCTGAAATTGCCACCTACCTGGAACCTTTGTCAATTTCTTATCTACATATATTAGACAGCAGGGTGCGTGATCAGATATCACGATGTTATCATTGAAACAGTTTTGAATCTTGGACCTTAATTCTGTGAGAGATCAAAAAATAGTCAATATGTGAAAATGTCTTGTAGGTATTAGAATAACAAGAATAACAAGGTTTAGGGCGCTCGCGCACGCAGCGAAAAGCAGCCGGTGGCTTGTCACCAGACTGCAAACCAAGTCTACCTACGGGTACAAATAAGTAACAAAAAAAAAAAAAAAAGAAAAGGCTTTAACTTGTGGTTTCATTTCTCTCCATATATCCAGCAATCTCAATTCTTTCATAAAATGATTAATGGTCATCCTGCATCCATTGTGCGTACAGTCCAGTCCTGTTGATCTATCTATACTGGGATTCAATGTACAATTAAAATCCCCTGCTATTATATGTTGCCCTGTGAGTGACGCTAAAGTAAGAAATAAATTAACGAAGAAGTTTTGATCATCTATATTGGGACCATATAAGTTCACCAGATTTATATTTTCTAATAAAGATCCTTGGATGATTAGATATCTTCCAAATTTGTCTCCAATTACATTTTTCACTTGAAATGGGACTGTTTTATGTATGAGAGTCATAACTCCCCTGGCTCGGGATGAAAATGATGAGGTGAACACACTTCCCTGCCATCTTCTCCTTATTCTTTTTGCATCCTCCTCTATTAGATGAGTTTCTTGTAAAAACACAATTTTTGAACCGATGTCTTTTATTTTATTCATATCTTGTTTAAGTTTTTTTTAGATTTTGTAGACCTCTGCAATTCCATGAAGTTAAATTAAGATTAACGCTTTGGTCTATGATCAATAAAGAGTTTGAGATTACCTTGCAAAATAAACATGCTCATACAGAGAAGCAAAAACATGGATGGTTGAACATTCATCCCACAAACTACACACAAACAAATTCCCCCTCCCCACATTCGTGGTAATCCCCCCAAAATCAAAAAAAAAAAAATTCTGTCTCCCGCTATAGCCAGTGGCTGCTCCTCACTCGCGAGGATCAGTCAAACCACTCACTCTTTTCTCCTCTCAATCACTTTTACTCTGCTACTTTAAATGACATGACAGTAACTCTCTTCTGTAGTTTTTCCAACTTAACTCCAAAATTTTATAGCAACTTTGTACATCATAGCTTTTTTTTATATATATAATACAATCTATATTTTGTAGACATGCTATATGTTTCAAATCAGTCAGATACTTGTACACATGCTTAGATATTCTACCTTTATATCTTGTTCTTGCTTCATGCTTAGCTCCCGCCAGTCTCTCCTTGGATCTGCTTGATAAGCTCCTGCGCCTCCTGAGGGGTCTTGAAGATATGGGTTTTCCCTTTATATGTGACCAGCAGTCTTGCCGGATGAATCACTCCATGACGAATCCTGAGGTTGCGCAGCTCTTGACGGGCGGGGTCAAACTGTTTCCTTAATTGTTGAATTCCTGTGGCCAAATCTGAGTAGAACCGCACCTGATGATCCTGGTATTTGATTTCTCCTTTAGCACGCGCTGCGTTGGTGATCGTCATTTTGTCTCTGTAGCTGAGGAACTTCATAATCAGCATCCTCGGTGGTGTCTTATCATCTCTCAGTGGGCCGATTTGGTGAGCGCTCTCCAAGATGACCGATGACTGCAGACCCGCGTTGTTCAGCGCCTCTGAAATCCACTTTTCCAAAAAGGAACATGTATCCCGTCCCTCCGTACCCTCCGGGAGGCCCACCAGCCTTAAATTATACCGTCGTGACCTGGATTCTAAGTCCAAGACGTTATCTTCCAGACGTTTATTTTTTTAATTCCAATGTTTGGACCTTTAATTGTAGGCTGGTAACGTCATCTTCAGCGTTGGAGATTCGGAGCTCCGCCTGCGAAACTCGTTCCATACAGTCGCTTATTTCTTCTCTCATTCCTTCTATCGCTGCTATAATCCCATCAAACTTAGACAAAAAGTCTGCTCTCATGGAGCTGATGGCAGCCAACACCGCATTCATGCCCTCTTCAGCAGACGCCGCTCCGCCACTAGCTTCCTCCGCCATAGTCTCTGGAGATTTTCCTGCTTCGTCACGAGCGTGGAAGTCTGTTAGCTTGGATTGTTTCGAAGAATCGCCTTTTCCTCCGCCTAATTTCCCAGCCTTTGTCTTTACCATATCCGCGCCTAAACGCTGGGATAGGTTTTTGTGTGGCCGACACACATTGTGGGCTCACGCTGCCACAGAGACAGGACTGAATGTGTATTGTGGGGTGTCACATCTGCAAGGACTGAGGACTCGAATCTACAGGAGGTAACAAGGAAGTGTGAGATTTGTTTCTTTGTCCCACAGAAGACGCCCCGGAGGGTATTCCGGTTCATCAGGAAATGAGAGACAATGGTGAAGCTTCAAAGGGATGCTTTGTAACTGTATGTTGGCTGAAGACACCATGTGACTTGAATTCTGATGCTGGAAATGTATAAAAGGGTGTTGAAGTATGATTCTTTCTCTTTCCTGCTTTGAGAATGCTAGAAGCTGCGTTCTGTCAAATAAAGCTGGTTTTATGACTGAAACTCAGCCTCGTTATTTGAGCATGCTTCTACACTGGTGACCTACGACGGAAAATGAGCAGACAGAATTCTCCCGAGCGGGGCTCGGTGGAAGCCAGCCTGATGGCCGCCTCCACGATCCGGCTGCCCGATTTCTGGCAGCACAGCCCGCGCTCATGGTTTAGCGCAATCGAGGCGCAGTTCAACCTCCAGAGAATCTCCAATGATGACACAAGATTCTACCACGTGGTAGCGAAGCTGGACAGCGACACGGTCCAGAGAGTGGAGGATCTGGTTAACCATCCACCAGACAGCGACAAGTACAGCGCATTGAAGGACGCGCTGATCAGCCATTTCACCCCCTCAGTCCAACAACGAGCAGAGGGGCTCCTGGCGCTGACGGAGGCCGAAAACGATAGACCTGCGGACCTGATGGTGAAGATGCTGCAGCTCAAAGCCTCTGAGGATGGCGAATTCATTTTCGCCCACCTTTTCCTTCGAACCCTACCACCAGCAGTGAGAGTGGCCCTGGCAGAGTCACCCCGATTGGCCAGGCGAGACTACCATGGGTTGAGCAAGGAGGCGCAGAGGTTGGTCGACGCCCACAAGCGGAACGCGGTCTCGGCCGCGGCGGCCAGTCTGGGAACGGCGTCCGGAGACAGTGCGGGTACAGCGGCCGCGGCACCAGACGCACCAACGACGGCGGCGACAGGAGCCAGACGACGCGGAGCGAAGAACGGCTCGTGCTTCTACCACCGCCGTTTTGCAGAGAGAGCGCACAGGTGCGTCCCACCGTGCAATTTTAAGCGCCAGGGAAACGCCAAGACCGAGGGCCGGTAGCAGCTGCGACCCTCGGCAAAGAGAACAGGCTGCTTTACCTGACGGATGCACGCTCGGGGAAACAGTTCCTCGTGGACACGGGCTCGCAGCTGAGCTTCGTCACACCCACCTACGCGGAACGGCTGTCGCCTTCTAAAGCCCCCTGGGTGTCAGTGTCAGCAGCAAACGGCTCCACGATTAAAACGTTTGGTGAGAGGACCATGCTTCTGTCCTTACAGGGCCGTTCATTTGAGTGGACATTTATTGTAGCAGCAGTCAGTTTCAACATGTTAGGGGCTGATTTTTTGTGCTCACATGGTTTATTGGTTGACCTTGCTAATAGACGTCTGATTAATGCACTGTCCTTTCATTCTATTCCCTGCACAGCTCGGGTGGCCCCGCCAACTGCACATGCCAGCGTCTCAGCTGCGGGTGGTAAGTTTCACACTCTGCTTGCTCAGTTTCCAGCACTCACAGTCCCCACGTTTTCAGCAACGGTGGCCAAACATGGGGTAGAACATTTCATAACAACCACAGGCCCTCCCGTTTTTGCAAAGGCTCGGCGCTTGGACCCAGCTAAACTGGCCATCGCGCGCGAGGAGTTCACTAATCTGGAAAAACTGGGCATTGTTAGACGTTCCAAGAGCTCTTGGGCTTCGCCGTTACACATGGTCCCAAAAGCTGACGGCTCGTGGCGACCTTGCGGCGATTTCCGCAGGTTGAACAACGTTTCAGCTCAAGACCGCTACCCGATTCCGCACATTCAGGATTTTTCTGTTCATTTGGCGGGGGCGCGCATTTTTTCTAAAATAGACTTGGTGCGCGGCTATCACCAGGTGCCAGTGCGCGCGCAGGATGTACCCAAAACAGCGGTCATAACGCCTTTCGGCCTTTTTGAGTTCTTGCGCATGCCTTTTGGCCTCAAGGGGGCCGCGCAGACTTTCCAACGCATGATGGATGCAGTTTTACGCGACCTGCCTTTCGTGTTCGTTTATTTGGACGATATTTTGGTAGCCAGCGCGTCCGAAGGCGAACATGAAAAACACCTCACAGCAGTTTTCCAGAGGTTGGCAGAGCACGGGTAAATAGTTAACCCAGCGAAGTGCCAGTTTGGGGTGGCGCAGATTGATTTTTTGGGGCATCGCGTTTCGGCAGAGGGAGCAGTTCCCCTTCCAAATAAAGTGCGTGCCATAACGGATTTTCCGCAACCTCAAACGGTCAAGGCGCTTCAGGAGTTTCTAGGGATGGTTAATTTTTACAACCGTTTCCTCCCAAGCGCAGCACGACTCATGCAGCCATTGTACACCGCGTTAAAAAAACAAAAGCACGCAAATAAAGTTGAATGGTCTCCGGAGCGGGAGCGCGCTTTTGCCCAGGTCAAAACAGCCCTGGCTAACGCAGTTTTGTTAGCACACCCAGTGCCAACGGCCCGCATGGCACTCACCACTGACGCTTCCGATGTAGCGGTGGGGGCGGTAGTTGAACAGTTTGTGGCAGGTACCTGGCAACCCCTCGCGTTTTTCAGCAGGACCTTGCGCGATAGTGAACGGAAATACAGCGCGTTTGACAGGGAGCTTTTGGCCCTACACTTGGCCATCCGTCATTTTCAGTTCTGGTTAGAGGGGCGACGTTTCACCGCTTTTGTGGATCATAAACCGCTAACGTTTGCGATGGCCAAAATTTCAGAACCCTGGTCAGGCCGGCAACAAAGGCAACTAGCCGCAATATCGGAGTTTACTACTGATATTCAGCATGTCGTGGGTAAACACAATGTTGTAGCAGACTGCCTCTCGCGTGCAGTAGCACCGCCAAGCCCCATAGGGGCAGACTCTGTAGCCATGGCCGCGGGCCCGGGCAGCGACGCGGGAGCGCGCGCAGCCCCGGTCTGTGTTGGGTTAGATTATGCAGCCATGGCTGCGGAGCAGGTTAACGACGCGGACGTGCGCGCGCTCCAGTCTGGACCAACAGGGTTAAGGCTGGAGCACAGGGTGCAGCAAATTGGTATGCCCCCCCTAATCTGCGATGTCTCCACGGGACGGCCCCGCCCTGTGGTGCCAACCGCGTAGCGTCGCTGTGTTTTTGATTTGGTCCATTCTCTCGCGCACCCGGGGGTGCGCGCATCGATCAAATTGGTGGGGGAGAAATTTGTTTGGCCCGGGTTGCGCAAACAGGTCAAGGAATGGGCGGCAGCCTGCGTAGCGTGTCAGCGAGCTAAAATACACAGACACACTAAGGCCCCGTTAGAACCTTTCCACATCCCCGCTAAGCGTTTTGATCACGTGCATATTGACCTGGTCGGCCCGCTTCCGTTATCACACGGGCACACACATCTTTTGACAATGGTAGACCGCACCACGCGCTGGCCAGAGGCGATTCCTCTGACATCAACCGCAGCGGAAGAAGTTGCGCGAGCATTTTTAACAGCATGGGTTGCGCGTTTTGGTGTACCGTCGGACATAACGTCCGACAGGGGTCCCCAATTTATTTCCGAGCTATGGTCATCGATGGCCCGCAGCTTGGGGGTGAAGATTCATCGCACCGCCGCGTATAACCCCCAGGCTAATGGTTTATGCGAACGCTTTCACAGGTCATTGAAAGCAGCCCTCAGAGCGTCGCTAACGGATACAAATTGGGTAGACAAACTTCCATGGGTTTTATTAGGGTTGCGTTCTGCACCTAAGGAAGATTTGCACGCTTCCCCGGCTGAATTAGTTTTCGCTCAACCGCTCCGTTTGCCCGGGGAATTTCTTCCTGATAATCCCGCACCTAATGGCCCCCCCGCTCAGCCGTGGCAGAGCGGCTCAGGAGCAAACACGCTTCCTGGCCCAGTCCATCACAGTTTCCCACGCGTTTTTGTGCCCAAGGCTTTAAAAAAATGCAGAGTTTGTTTTTGTTAAACATGACGCCCAGCGTCCAAGTTTGCGGCCGTTTTACGACGGACCGTTTCGAGTGCTGGAGACCAGGCAGAAGCATTTTCTGCTAGATTTAGGGGGCAGAAGGGAGCTGATTTGCATTAACAGACTCAAACCCGCTTTTGTTCTGGCTGACGAGGAGGTGCAGCTCGCGAGGCCCCCCCGCCGGGGCAGGCTGCCGAGGAGACATTCTCCAAAGTCTTCACAGAGAGGGGCTAACAGCTTTAATCCACAGGTGCAGAGAGATGTTGCAGGTGCAGCCAAGCCAGGTTGCAGCAGATTCGGCAGAAGATTAAAACCTAGGCAGTTGGTGGATTGATTAGCGATGTATGGAGTGCTTTGTGTTTCTCTTTTTGTTATGCCATTTAGATTTTGCCTTACTAGACGTTTGGGGGGGGGGGGGTAGTGTGGCCGACACACATTGTGGGCTCACACTGCCACAGAGACAGGACTGAATGTGTATTGTGGGGTGTCACGTCTGCAAGGACTGAGGACTCGAATCTACAGGAGGTAACAAGGAAGTGTGAGATTTGTCTCTTTGTCCCACAGAAGACGCCCCGGAGGGGTTCATCAGGAAATGAGAGACAATGGTGAAGCTTCAAAGGGATGCTTTGTAACTGTATGTTGGCTGAAGACACCATGTGACTTGAATTCTGATGCTGGAAATGTATAAAAGGGTGTTGAAGTATGATTCTTTCTCTTTCCTGCTTTGAGAATGCTAGAAGCTGCATTCTGTCAAATAAAGCTGGTTTTATGACTGAAACTCAGCCTCGTTATTTGAGCATGCTTCTACATTTGTTCCAATTGAGAGAGTTTTAGCCTTCTTTTTATTTTTAGGAGCAGAGCAGAGTGAAACACGTCTTCCTACGTGGCCGCCATAACCGGAAGTCCAAAGCGTTAATCTTAATTTAACTTCATGGAATTGCAGAGGTCTACAAAATCTAAAAAAAACTTAAACAAGTTATGAATAAAATAAAAGACATAGATTCAAAAATTGTGTTTTTACAAGAAACTCATCTAATAGAGGAGGATGTAAAAAGAATTACAGTGGGGTAAAAAAGTATTTTGTCACCCACCAATTGCCCAAGTTCTCCCACTTAAAAGATGAGAGAGGTCTCCAATTTTCTCAACTATGAGAGACAAAATAAGAAAAAAAAAAAAAATCCAGAAAATCACATTGAAGGATTTTTAATGAATTAATTGGTAAATTCCTCGGTAAAATAAGTATTTGGTCAATAACAAAAGTTCATCTCAATACTTTGTTATATACCCTTTGTTGGCAATGACAGAGGACAAACGTTTTCTGTAAGTTTTCACAAGGTTTTCACACACTGTTGCTGGTATTTTGGCCCATTCCTCCATGCAGATCTCCTCTAGAGCAGTGATGTTTTGGGGCTGTCGCTGGGCAACACGGACTTTCAACTCCCTCCAAAGATTTTCTATGGGGTTGAGATCTGGAGACTGGCTAGGCCACTCCAGGACCTTGAAATGCTTCTTACGAAGCCACTCCTTCGTTGCCCGGGCAGTGTGTTTGGGATCATTGTCATGCTGAAAGACCCAGCCACGTTTCATCTTCAATGCCCTTGCTGATGGAAGGAGGTTTTCACTCAAAATCTCACGATACATGGCCCCATTCATTCTTTCCTTTACACGGATCAGTCGTCCTGGTCCCTTTGCAGAAAAACAGCCCCAAAGTATGATGTTTCCACCCCCATGCTTCACAGTAGGTATGGTGTTCCTTCTCCTCCAAACACGACAAGTTGAGTTTTTACCAAAAAGTTCTATTTTGGTTTCATCTGACCATATGACATTCTCCCAATCCTCTTCTGGATCATCCAAATGCTCTCTAGCAAACTTCAGATGGACCTGGACATGTAGTGGCTTAAGCAGGGGGACACGTCTGGCACTGAAGGATTTGAGTCCCTGGCAGCGTAGTGTGTTTCTGATGTAACCTTTGTTACTTTGGTCCCAGCTCTCTGCAGGTCATTCACTAGGTCCCCCCATGTGGTTCTGGGATTTTTGCTCACCGTTCTCGTGATCATTTTGACCCTACAGGGTGAGATCTTGCGTGGAGCCCCAGATCGAGGGAGATTATCAGTGGTCTTGTATGTCTTCCATTTTCTAATAATTGCTCCCACAGTTGATTTCTTCACACCAAGCTGCTTACCTATTGCAGATTCAGTCTTCCCAGCCTGGTGCAGGTCTACAGTTTTGTTTCTGGTGTCCTTTGACAGCTCTTTGGTCTTGACCATAGTGGAGTTTGGAGTCTGACTGTTTGAGGTTGTGGACAGGTGTCTTTTATACTGATAACGAGTTCAAACAGGTGCCATTAATACAGGTAACGAGTGGAGGACAGAGGAGCCTCTTAAAGAAGAAGTTACAAGTCTGTGAGAGCCAGAAATCTTGCTTGTTTGTAGGTGACCAAATACTTATTTTACGGAGGAATTTACCAATTAATTCATTAAAAATCCTTCAATGTGATTTTCTGGATTTTTTTGCCCTCATTTTGTCTCTCATAGTTGAGGTATACCTATGATGACAATTGGAGACCTCTCTCATCTTTTAAGTGGGACAACTTGCTCAATTGGTGGCTGACTAAATACTTTTTTGCCCCACTGTAGGAGAAGATGGCAAGGTAATGTGTTCACCTCATCATTTTCATCCCGAGCTAGGGGAGTTATGATTCTCATACACAAAACAGTCCCATTTCAAGTGAAAAATGTAATTAGATATCTTCCAAATTTGTCTCCAATCATCCAAAGATCTTTGTTATTAGAAAATATAAATCTGGTGAACTTATACGGCCCCAATATTGATGATCAAAACTTCTTTGTTAATTTATTCCTTACTTTAGCATCACTTACAGGGCAACATATAATAGCAGGGGATTTTAATAGTACATTGAATCCCAGTATAGACAGATCAACAGGACTGGACTGTACGCACAATGGATGCAGGATGACCATTAATCATTTTATGAAAGAATTGAGATTGCTAGATATATGGAGAGAAATGAAACCACAAGTCAAAGCCTATTCTTGTTATTCTAATACCTATAAGACATTCTCACATATAGACTACTTTTTGATCTCTACAGAATTAAGGTCCAAGATTCAAAATTGTTTCTATGATAACATTGTGATCTCTGATCATGCACCCTGCTGTCTAATATATGTAGATAACAAATTGACAAAGGATCCAGGTAGGTGGCATTTTCAGCATAAATGGCTTCAGGATGAGGAATTTGTTAAGTACATAGAAAAACAGATAGATGAGTTCTTTGATATTAATACTACACAAACAATGGCATGTATAAAGTGGGAGGCTTTCAGAGTTTTTATTAGGGGGCATATTATTAGTTATACAGGTTCAAAATCTAAGAAGACTCGAGAGGAGAGAGTCCAATTGGAACGTAAAATAAAAATTCTTCAAGAAAAGGTGTATGCAGGAAGTAACCCACAGTTAGAGAACCAATTACTAATTCTGAGAGCTGAATATGATTTAAAAAAAAAAAAAAAAATCAGTGAATAGAGCTGCCTCGAGTCTTCTAAGATTGAAGCAAACTTTTTACGAACAAGGTGAAAAATCAGGAAAATTATTGGCATGGCAGATTAAACAATTAGAATTTAAAACACCAATTACCAGTATTATAAGTAACAGACAGGTAGTTATAGATCCTTTACAAATTAATAGTGCCTTTAGAGATTATTATGAAAAACTATATGATACAAAAAATGAAACTGACTTAACAAAACTAAATGGGTTTTTGGGTGGATTATCTATACCATGTATTCCAAATGAAATCAGGGAGATACTGGAGTCTAAAATTAGTCAAGAAGAAGTTGGGCTAGCCATTGATAATATGAAATCAGGAAAAAGAGCAGGGCCAGATGGTCTTCCAGTCGACCTCTATAACAAATTTAAGAATAAATTAATAAAACCACTTTTGGAAATGGTTTTAGAAGCATTTCAAAATGGTAATTTACCACCATACATGAATAATTCCTTAATTATACTGTTTCCAAAACCAGGTAAACCCCCTAATAAATGTGAAAACATGAGACCAATAAGCCTATTAAATGCTGATCTTAAAATAATTTGTAAAATTTTAGCAAAACAACTACAAGAAATATATCCAAATATTATTAACCGAGATCAGAATGGCTTTATAATGGGAAGACAAGGCTTCCATAATGTAAGAAGACTATTTAATATTATTTATTCTAATAAAGAAGAACCGGATACAGCTCTCCTATCATTGGACGCCGAAAAGGCCTTTGATAGGGTCGAATGGCCCTATCTTTTTGAAGTCCTACAAAGGTTTGGACTTGGAAATAATTTCATAAAATGGGTCCAGATAATATACAATAATGCTACAGCAGAAATCCTAACAAACAGCAATATCTCAAAATCAATAAAAATCAATACAGGATGTCAGCAAGGCTGTCCACTTTCACCTTTACTGTTTACTATGGTAATTGAACCTTTAGCAATGGCAGTACGTTTACATCCACAAGTATATGGAATTAAAGTAGGACCAATAGAACATAAAATCTCCCTGTATGCCGATGACATAATTTTGTTTATGTCGAATTTTAAAAAATCAATTCCGACCTTGTTAAATTTAATAAAGAACTTTGGGGAAATATCAGGATATACAATAAATAAAACAAAATCTTCAATATTAATGCTAAATGAGACCCAGAGAAATCACCCAGCTCCTGAGGTAAATCAATTCAATGTTGTAAATCAGTTTAAATATTTAGGAATTCAAATTTTGCTTAAGCTAGAATCAGTCGCCAGTGCCAACTATGAAGCCTTAATGACAAATATTAATGAGTTACTTCAGAGATGGATGTCACTACCATTGTCAATGATCGGGAGAATTAATATACTTAAAAGTAATATATTACCAAAAATACTTTATTTCAAAACATTCCTTTACCACCACCTTCAGATCTATTCTCAAGAATTAAAAAAAGTTAGTAGAATTTATATGGAACAATAGGAAGGCTAGATTATGTTTGTCCTTACTATATTTACCATTTGATCGTGGAGGTCTGAAATGTCCAAACTTTATGTTGTATTACTGGTCAGCACAACTGAGGTCTATGACATATTATTTTTCATCAAATGATCCTCCTCACTGGACTGAAATGGAATCATACAATTTACCTTTACCTCTTCCCTTATTCATAGACTCGGCTAAAAAATTACAGAAACAAGTTAAAAATCCAATTGTAAAGCACATGATCAAAATATGGTGTGAAATCAAAAAATATTTCAAAGAACCACACTTACTGTCACAATTTAGCCCAATATGGGGTAATCAATATTTTACACCAGGGAGAGCGGATGCTGTATTTAAAGTATGGAATTTAAAAGGGATTCAAAAGATTCAAGACTCATATTTGTCACACTCAGATAACCTAATGTCTTTTGAAGAACTGAGGATTAAATTCAATCTTAATAGAACACATTTTTTTTAAATATCTTCAGCTTAGAAATTTTATTCGATCAAATCAAAATAATGCTCTCACCCGACCTACTTACTCATCCTTGGAAAAAATTTTGACAAAAGATAGTAAGAGAAAGGGTATTATTTCAGAGTTTTATAACTCATTGACACTATTCTCAAGTGAAAACTCACAGAAAAGACTGAATTATTGGAAAGAAGACCTGCAAATTGAAATTTCAGAGGAACAATGGGAAATGGCTTGTGCAGAAGCTCAAACCAAATCAATAAATGTACGTCTTAAACTGATAAATTTTAAATGGTTAATGCAGATGTACAGTATGTTACACCAGTGGAGTTAAATAGATATAACAAAAACATACCAGATATATGCACAAAATGTATGGAAAGTAAAGGAACCCTATTTCACTGTTTATGGGAATGTAGAAAAATTAGAATGTTTTGGGAAGAGGTGAGGGTAACAATTGAAAAAATAATTTCAAAACAATTCACACTGAACCCTACACTGTTTTTGTTGGGTCTGTATCCAGAAAAACATAACTTTAATAAGAGTGAAAGAGCATTCATAGACCTCGGTTTGCTTAATGCCAAAAAATGTATTGCACTACTGTGGAAAAAGACTCATAGACCAGATGTGACTCAGTGGTTAAGACAGATGTTAACTAGAAAAGCACTCGGAGAGCGCAGACCTCTGCCAAGCGCCACATTTCCCCCCAAACAGTGTTTGTGTGTACATTTTCAGATTCCTTGACCATGAAAACATATGACTAGCAATTGGATTGACAATGATAGGATTCGTGGTTCAGTAGTTATTCATGAAAATGACATTTTCCGTAATGGCGGCCACAGTTCCCCCCCATACAGTGTTTGTGTGTACGTTTTCAGATTCCTTGACCATGAAAACATGTGACTAGCAATTGGATTGACAATGATAGGATTAGTGGTTCAGTAGTTATTCACGAAAATGGCATTTTCCGTAATGGCGGCCACAGTTGCCCCCATACAGTGTTTGTGTGTACGTTTTCAGATTCCTTGACCATGAAAACATATGACTAGCAATTGGATTGACAATGATAGGATTAGTGGTTCAGTAGTTATTCACAAAAATCGCATTTTCCGTAATGGCGGTTTTCTTCTGGACAGTGATCCGGATCACCACCAAAATGTAATCATCTGTAGGATACCCCATTTCTGACAATCTGTGAAAATTTCATGAAAATCCGTCCATAACTTTTTGAGTTATCTTGCTAACAAACAAACAAACAGACAAACCAATGCCGATGATCACATAATCTCCTTGGCGGAGGTAACAAACCTTCCACTAGGAAGAATAATATATATACTGAAATTAAAGGAAAATGTGTTTGAGAATATATGGAGACCTTTCATTGATTATGTAAAGAAATTAAACATAACTTCTGAAGAAGAAGGTGAATGATATGTGTGGACCTTGCAAATTCCAAACTGGTGAATGTATATTATATTTTCTTATGTAATAGATTACCTAGACTAAATAGAGAAGCATTGTTGTTGACTTGCTTTTGTTAATGGTTGTCGTTGTTTTTAGTACATTTTTTGTTGTTGTTGTTAGTGTTTATTTTTAATTTTTAAATTACTTTAGTGTTAGTGTTTGACTGTTTATGCCATGTTTGTAAAAAAAGGTTCAATAAAAAATATTGTGGGGAAAAAAAAAAACCCATAGGCACACTTCAGGATCCCAAGGTGAACCTGCGTACCAAGTTTAGTGACCCTAACTATACTTGTTTTACAGTAATAGGGCATAAGGAATGTTAACCTTGACCTTTGGACCCCAAATCCATAATCAGAAGTCAGGATCCCAAGTTGAGCCAGTGTAGCAAGTTTGGTGAGCCTAGCTTTCTTTGCTGTTGAGATATAGTTCATAAACCATTTTGATGTTGATCTATGACCTTGCGATCCCAAAACCATAGTCACAATTCAGGATCCCAAGGCGAACCTGTGGACCAGGTTTGGGTGTCCTAGCTTTACTCGTTTTATAGTAATGGTGTAAATGGAATACTAACCTTGACCTTTTGACCTCAAATCTATAGTCAGAGGTCAGGATTCCAAGGTAAACCTGTATACCAGGTTTGGTGGCCCAAGATTTAGTCGTTTTATAGTAATAGTAAATGTAGCATTTACCATAGTGCAACTGCAATGTTAACTTTAAACTTTGATCCCTTGACCCCAAACCCATAATTAGATCAGGGTGCAAGTTGTCCAAGATGTGTATCAGATACAACTCCTGTGTCGATTTGAAAAGCCTACATAATTTCTTTCAGGAGTTATTGTGTTTTGAAGATTTAGGGAAAAATCTGACCTCGGATCTCAAGGTCATCCGATGATAGTGAAACTGCAAATGAGCATCGTCAGTGTATATCAAACCATGGTACCAAGTTTCAGAACAATCGGAACAAAACTGTAGGAGGAGTTGATTTCACAAGACAGTTACTATCTATGAAGTGAGGTGAAACAGGAGGTTATAGGTCAGGGGCTACAATTCCAGCAAAAGCCCATCTGATCAGAACCAAACTGCAATATGTGCATCCTCAGTGTATATCAAACCATGGTACCACGTTTCAAAACAATCGGACCAAAACTATAGGAGGAGTTGGTTTCACAATAGTGGGCCGGCCAGCCAGACAGTCAAGGGCTCTTCGACCCCTTTAGGCTTCGACTCGTGAGTGATAATGATGTGAATAAGAAGAATACACATCATTATAAAAAAAAAAAAAAAATCAAACAGTAGATTACCGCAACCCAGAAAAGCAAATGCATACAAGGAATTTCAAAATTCTGTCAGAACAAAGATGGAAAAATAAAGTGAATATGTGCATTTGTTTATTAGTCTATCTGAAAGAAGATCAACCTTTAAATTATGAGGACAATGGGAATTAAATATACATCATACCAGAGACTGAATAGAAATGATGAGTGGTTTGGAAACAAAGAGAGGCAAGGCTGAGATGGTTTGGACATGTGCAGAGGAGGGATAAATGGATATATTGGATAAAGGACATCGAAGATGGAGCTGCCAGGCAAGAAGAAAAGAGGAAGACCACAGAGAAGATTCATGGATGTAGTGAAGGAGGACATGGAGAGGGCTGGTGGTACAGAGGAAGATGCAAGGGACAGGGTGAGATGGAGGCAGATGATCCGCTGTGCCAACCCATGAAGGGAGCAGCCAAAAGAAGAAGAGAGCTTTACACATTCTAGAGTAAGAGCTCACTGGGTGTGCCAACCTTGACCTTTGGACCCCAAACCTGTAGTCAGAGGTTATTGTCTCAGAGTGAACCTGTGTACCAAGTTGGGTGACCCTAGCTTTCTTTGCTGTTGAGATGTACTTTAAGACATTTTGATGTTGACCTTTGACCTTGCGATCTCAAAACCACAGTCACACTTGAGGATCACAGGGTGAACCTGTGTACCAAATTTGGTGGCCCTAGCTCTACTCATACAGTAATAAGGCATAGGGAATGTTAACCTTGACCTTTTCACTCCAAATTAATAGAAATCAGGATGCCAAGGTGAACCTGTGTATCAGGTTTGGTGGCCCTAGCTTTATGTGTTGTACAGTAAGGAATGTTAACCTTGACTTTTGACCCCAAACCCATAGTCAGAGTTCAGGATCCCAAGATGAACCTGTATACCAGGTTTGGTGGCCCTAGATTTACTCGTTTTATAGCAATAGTAAATGTAGCATTTACCACAGTGCAACTGCAATGTTAACCCTTTAGATAGATTAGTTTATTTGACAGGGACAGTGCAATAAACATAGACAATTAATCAATGACAATCAATCTGATGTGTTGCACATAGAGTGTATAGCTATTAGCTAATATGCAACTCTTGTCCCTGGATGGGCTTTAGAAAAGAGAATCAAGTAAAGAAAAAAAAAACAAAAAAAACAACACAATAACCACATACATCAATGCAAAAAAGATTATAAATACACAATTATAAATATTATAAATACACAAATATAACCAACTCTTGTCCCTGGATGGGCTTTAGAAAAGAGAATCAAGTAAAGGAAAAAAAAAATACACAATAACCACTTTGAGTGTGTATGGCGCACTTCTGCGACTGTCAGCTGATAAGTCCAAACAAAGCCTGTACAGCTGAATAGAGTGTGAAATGTACAAACCTTTTAACACCACTTGGTGGCTGAGAGGTGTAGCTTTTCACTTACCGGGAGAACTGGAAATGGTCCAATTCAATAAGTAGGTCAAATCAGCGCTTGAAGCCTATCCCCTTTCATTCTGCTGTTTGACACGAAGGAGACAGGATGGCAAGGAAGACTATCTCAGCTGAAGAGGTTTTAGCATTGGTATTCGCCGCTCCTGGTTCAGAGGAAGAGCTTAGCCCTAGTTCGTCATCTGTGTTAGAGTCCGACTCTTATGTGCCTTAGGACAATGATGCAAGCAGTTCTTGTGAAAGTGGAGATGGACATCTTGCGTGCGACGCTGGAGCTGCGTTTTCTGTGTCCAGCTGTGCCCAAAATGGCACAGGAGCCTCGTCTGCAGACTGTTCTGCTTTGCCAAACCATGGTCACGGAGCGACAAGGTCCAGAGCAGCCCGTGGGTGACGTTTGGCTGGGCAAGAGCGCACAGCCAGTGCGCATCGACATACACCACGTGTGCGCGGTGGCAGGACAATAGGTAATGGCGATACGGCAGGAGGTTTGGACATTGACGGCTGGGAGCTTCTTAGAGATGAAGAAGTTTATCAGCCATGGCTGAAAGCATTTGAACAGCCAGTTGGATATCGTGGAGAGAAGGACCTGTCATCTGCGCCCGCCATTGATTTTGTGTCGCTTTTTTGGACTGAGGAATTCTGGATTCTTGTGACCGATGAAACAAACTGGTACATATTTGTTGCATAAACTGTGTTTCATTTGCTTCATTTTAGTTTAGTGTGAAACAAATGTGCCATGAGATTTGTGGGGGGGTTTTTAAATGATTTTTAGTAATTTTGTCAATGATGGGACAAAAGGCCACGTGGTGGCAGTGTGTGAAACAAAAATTGTCCATCCATCCATCTTCTACCGCTTTTCTGGAGCAGTAGAAAATGAAGGGACAAAAGTACCATGTGCTGACAAAGTGTGAAACAAAACTTGTCCATCCATCCATCTTCTACCGCTTTTCTGGAGTGGCAATAAGTTCATCTGGCAGACACTTGGGTACCTCTGCAACACTTTTATAATTGGGACTTTGCATCCAACTGTAATTCTGAAGCTATAGTGTAATAATAAAATTTAGATTATTGCAATATGCAAATTAGGTCCAATTATGCACTATGCATGGATGCAAGTTCACTTGGCAGACACCTGGGTTCCTCTGCAACATTTTTACCTCCGCCAAGGAGGTTATGTTTTCATCGGTGTTGGTTTGTCTGTCTGTCTGTCTGTTTGTTAGCAACATAACTCAAAAAGTTATGGACTGATTTTCATGAAATTTTTACAGATTGTCAGAAATGGGGTATCCTACAGATGATTACATTTTGGTGGTGATCCGGATCACCGTCCAGAAGAAAACCACCATTACGGAAAATGTGATTTTCGTGAGTAACTACTGAACCACTAATCCTATCATTGTCAATCCAGTTGCTAGTCATATGTTTTCATGGTCAAGGAATCTGAAAACGTACACACAAACACTGTATGGGGGGGAACTGTGGCGCTTGGCGGAGGTCTGCGCTCTCCGAGTGCTTTTCTAGTTGTAATTGGGACTTTGCCTCTAACTATTACCGTTCTGAAGCTATTGTCATTTGAAAATTTGAGGTCAAACTCTGCGGTTTCCTGCCAAAAATTCTAGACACTCAAAGGGTTAACTTTGACCCCTTGACCCAAAACCTATAGTTAGATCAGGGTGTAAGTCATCCAAGATGCATATTAGATACAACTCCTGTATTGATTTGAAAAGCCTACATCCTTTCTTTCAGTAGTTACTGTGTTTAGAAGACTTGAGGGAAAATCTGACCCGACCTTTAACCTCAATGTCATCCGATGAGAGTGAAATGGAAATATGCGCATCATCAGAGTATATTAAACCATGGTACAATGTTTCAAAACAATCGGGAGCAAAACTGTAGAAGGAGTTGATTTCACAAGACAGTTGAGATGAGATGAGATTCAACTTTATTGTCATTACACATGTATGAATGCAAGGTAACGAAACGTGACTTGGCATTTGGGCACGCTCTGCAGAGCGCATCCAAGGCCGGGGCAGCCGCTAGGCGCCAGTCATAGTTACTGTCTATGAAGTGAGATGAAACAGGAGATCATAGGTCAGGGGCTACAATTTCCACAAAAATCACCCATCAGAACCAAATTACAAAATTTGCATCCTCACTGCATCTCAAACCATGGTACCAAGTTTCAAAACAATCAGACCAAAACTTTAAGAGGAGTTGATTTCACAAAAGTGGGACAGACGGACGGGCCCATAACATAATCAATCCCCTGCCGGTCAAAGTCGAGCCCTTTGGCCTTCGACCGGTGGAGGATAAAAAAAAAATGAAAATAGAACATAGCATTTAGTCTTATATAAAAAAAATAAATGGAAATTTAAAAAACGAAAATGTTAGCATGGCTAGCTCAGCGACAAGGCAGTGCTACCAGGGATTTTAGGGTTTTATTGTAAGTTCTAGTCACCGTACTAGATCAGCTGGGTCATTAATCCACAGTTGATTATACATCTTGTGTCATTCTGATTTATTCTGTAATATTTTGGCTGTGATAGCCAAAAGAGAATGCAAGCATGTCAAGTAGATTGAGTCATGATCTACCAAGCGCAATCACACACTGTTTTTCTAACAAAGTCGACCTTGCACCAGTCGGTACAGATAGAAGATAATGCAATATTTAATCCTCAACTTATTTTGACCAAAGCATGTCACAGACATTACATTAACATCTATCCCCCTTCCCCCAACGAGTCGTGGCAGAAAACTGCCCCTCCCTGAGCCTGGTTCTGCCGGAGGTTTCTTCCTGTAAGGGAGTTTTTCCTTCCCACTGTTGCCTAGTGCTTGCTCAAAGGGGAACATTTGATCATTGGGGCTTTTCTCTGAATTTTTTATGATTTGTGCTCATGTATCTAGTGCCTTAAGATGACTTTTGTTGTGACTAGGCACTATACAAATAAAGTTGAATTGAATTGAAAACTGTGTCTTAAAGTGAAAAAACTGCATAATGGGGCACTTTAAAAATGTAAGAAAGAGTTGGAATTTAAAAGAAACCAGAAGGTGCTCAGAGTGAATACTTCTATCAAGGCTGTCCACCAAATAAAATGTGATTAAAATGTGTCAAATGGCAGAGGATCATAAACTGTATTTTTAGGTTAATTAGCCTATTACTTTTCATTACATTAACATAAATCTATAAAAAAGCCATGTTGCACAATTAAAAAAGTGAACCAGAATGTGCATACTGCCCCAGATCTGCCACAAAACTGAAAGGGGTAGGATGAAAATGTCATCCAAAACATTCCAGTTTTTATTGAGTAATCTTGCTTACAGACAAACTCAAATGATCACATGACCTCCTAAAGCTATGGTAATAAAATGTTTCTGAGCCTCACCTTGAGGATTGCAGTCATGGTCCAAACCTGAGGAGGAACATCCGCGTTAAAAACTGATTCACTCCAAGGAGCCATAAAAATGACAGAGGAACAAGGAAGGAGGAAGAGGCGTACCCCAGAGTGCATCCAACACCGTGCTCTCCTGGATAGAGGACTTGTCCATCAGTGAGCTGATCAGCGTGGCATCTGAGGCCACGCTGTGGAGGCTGTCGTTGTGGAGCAACGGACTGGCCTTCTTACAGGGCATTTTGAGAGGCAACTCGGAGCAGGAGACAGAGTGCTCCTGGGAGTGCCAAGATCTCAGTGACCTGCAGGAGGAGCACGAGGCATTAGGTGAGGAGTTTTAAAGTTAAATCAGGAGAGGAGCACACCTCCACACCAACCTGCTGCTCCTCCAACTGCTGCCTCCTCCCACACCGATGGAGGCACTGCTGTGGGGCAGGCTGCGGTCCAGTCGGCTTTCAACGAGTCGCAGGCTGCGTCTGGACATGATTGCCGACCAGAGGGAGGAGGAGGAGGAGATCTGCTGCTCCTTCTCTGAGTCAAACACCGCTGAGGAGTAACTGGAGCTGAGGAGACAACAGAACAAACTAAACTGAAAGTAGGGAAAAATTTCCCTGAGCAGCTCCTGTACAGAGTTCATGCAAATATTACAAACATCTGAATAATAAAGACAGTGTAGGAGCATGCTCAAATAACGAGGCTGAGTTTCAGTCATAAACCAGCTTTATTTGACAGAACACAAGCTCCTAGCATTCTCAAAGCAGGAAAGAGAAAGAATCATACTTCAACCCCCTTTTATACATTTCCAGCATCAGAATTCAAGTCACATGGTGTCTTCAGTCAACATACAGTTACAAAGCATCCCTTTGAAGCTTCACCATTGTCTCTCATTTCTTGATGAACCGGAATACCCTCCGGGGCGTCTTCTGTGGGACAAAGAGACAAATCTCACACTTCCTTGTTACCTCCTGTAGATTTGAGTCCTCAGTCCTTGCAGACGTGACACTCCACAATACACATTCAGTTCTGTCTCTGTGGCAGCGTGAGCCCACAATGTGTGTCGGCCACACTACCCCCCCCAAACGTCGAGTAAGGCAAAATCTGCATGGCATAACAAAAAGAGAACACAAAGCACTCCATACATCGCTAATCAATCCACCAACTGCCTAGGTTTTAATCTTCTGCCGAATCTGCTGCAACTTGGCTTGGCTGCCTCTGCAACATCTCTCTGCACCTGTGGATTAAAGCTGTTAGCACCTCTCTGTGAAGACTTTGGAGAATGTCTTCTCGGGGGCCTGCCCCGGCGGGGGGGCCTCGCGAGCTGCACCTCCTCCTCAGCCAGAACAAAAGCGGGTTTGAGCCTGTTAATGCAAATCAGCTCCCTTCTGCCCCCTAAATCTAGCAGAAAATGCTTCTGCCCGGTCTCCAGCACTCGAAACGGTCCGTCGTAAAACGGCCGCAAACTTGGACGCTGGGCGTCATGTTTAACAAAAACAAACTCTGCATTTTTTAAAGCCTTGGGCACAAAAACGTGTGGGAAACTGTGATGGACTGGGCCAGGAAGCGTGTTTGTTCCTGAGCCGCTCTGCCACGGCTGAGCGGGGGGGCCATTAGGTGCGGGATTATCAGGAAGAAATTCCCCGGGCAAACGGAGCGGCTGAGCGAAAACTAATTCAGCCGGGGAAGCGTGCAAATCTTCCTTAGGTGCAGAACGCAACCCTAATAACACCCATGGAAGTTTGTCTACCCAATTTGTATCCGTTAGCGACGCTCTGAGGGCTGCTTTCAATGACCTGTGAAAGCGTTCGCATAAACCATTGGCCTGGGGGTTATACGCGGTGGTGCGATGAATCTTCACCCCCAAGCTGCGGGCCATCGATGACCATAGCTCGGAAATAAATTGGGGACCCCTGTCAGACGTTATGTCCGACGGTACACCAAAACGCGCAACCCACGCTGCTAAAAATGCTCGCGCAACTTCTTCCGCTGTGGTTGATGTCAGAGGAATCGCCTCTGGCCAGCGCGTGGTGCGGTCTACCATTGTCAAAAGATGTGTGTGCCCGTGTGATAACGGAAGCGGGCCGACCAGGTCAACATGCACGTGATCAAAACGCTTAGCGGGGATGTGGAAAGGTTCTAACGGGGCCTTAGTGTGTCTGTGTATTTTAGCTCGCTGACACGCTACGCAGGCTGCTGCCCATTCCTTGACCTGTTTGCGCAACCCGGGCCAAACAAATTTCTCCCCCACCAATTTGATCGATGCGCGCACCCCCGGGTGCGCGAGAGAATGGACCAAGTCAAAAACACGGCGACGCCACGCGGTTGGCACCACAGGGCGGGGCCGTCCCGTGGAGACATCGCAGATTAGCGGGGGCATACCGTTTTGTTGCACCCTGTGCTCCAGCCTTAACCCTGTTGGTCCAGACTGGAGCGCGCGCACGTCCGCGTCGTTAACCTGCTCCGCAGCCATGGCTGCATAATCTAACCCAACACAGACCGGGGCTGCGCGCGCTCCCGCGTCGCTGCCCGGGCCCGCGGCCATGGCTACAGAGTCTGCCCCTATAGGGCTTGGTGGTGCTATTGCACGCGAGAGGCAGTCTGCTACAACATTGTGTTTACCCGCGACATGCTGAATATCAGTAGTAAACTCCGATATTGCGGCTAGTTGCCTTTGTTGCTGGCCTGACCAGGGTTCTGAAATTTTGGCCATCGCAAACGTTAGCGGTTTATGATCCACAAAAGCGGTGAAACGTCGCCCCTCTAACCAGAACTGAAAATGACGGATGGCCAAGTGTAGGGCCAAAAGCTCCCTGTCAAATGCGCTGTATTTCCGTTCACTATCGCGCAAGGTCCTGCTGAAAAACGCGAGGGGTTGCCAGGTACCTGCCACAAACTGTTCAACTACCGCCCCCACCGCTACATCGGAAGCGTCAGTGGTGAGCGCCATGCGGGCCGTTGGAACTGGGTGCGCAAACAAAACTGCATTTGCCAGGGCTGATTTGACCTGGGCAAAAGCGCGCTCCCGCTCCGGAGACCATTCGACTTTATTTGCGGGCTTTTGTTTTTTTAACGCGGTGTACAATGGCTGCATGAGTCGTGCTGCGCTTGGGAGGAAACGGTTGTAAAAATTAACCATCCCTAGAAACTCCTGAAGCGCCTTAACCGTTTGAGGTTGCGGAAAATCTGTTATGGCACGCACTTTATTTGGAAGGGGAACTGCTCCCTCTGCCGAAACGCGATGCCCCAAAAAATCAATCTGCGCCACCCCAAACTGGCACTTCGCTGGGTTCACTATTAACCCGTGCTCTGCCAACCTCTGGAAAACTGCTGTGAGGTGTTTTTCATGTTCGCCTTCGGACGCGCTGGCTACCAAAATATCGTCCAAATAAACGAACACGAAAGGCAGGTCGCGTAAAACTGCATCCATCATGCGTTGGAAAGTCTGCGCGGCCCCCTTGAGGCCAAAAGGCATGCGCAAGAACTCAAAAAGGCCGAAAGGAGTTATGACCGCTGTTTTGGGTACATCGTGCGCGCGCACTGGAACCTGGTGATAGCCGCGCACCAAGTCTATTTTAGAAAAAATGCGCGCCCCCGCCAAATGAACAGAAAAATCCTGAATGTGCGGAATCGGGTAGCGGTCATGAGCTGAAATGTTGTTCAACCTGCGGAAATCGCCGCAAGGCCGCCACGAGCCGTCAGCCTTTGGGACCATGTGTAACGGCGAAGCCCAAGCGCTCTTGGAGCGTCTAACGATGCCTAGTTTTTCCAGATTAGTGAACTCCTCGCGCGCGATGGCCAGTTTAGCTGGGTCCAAACGCCGAGCCTTTGCAAAAACGGGAGGGCCTGTGGTTGTTATGAAATGTTCTACCCCATGTTTGGCCACCGTTGCTGAAAAAGTGGGGACTGTGAGTGCTGGAAACTGAGCAAGCAGAGTGTGAAACTTACCACCCGCGGCTGAGACGCTGGCATGTGCAGTTGGCGGGGCCACCCGAGCTGTGCAGGGAATAGAATGAAAGGACAGTGCATTAATCAGACGTCTATTAGCAAGGTCAACCAATAAACCATGTGAGCACAAAAAAATCAGCCCCTAACATGTTGAAACTGACTGCTGCTACAATAAATGTCCACTCAAATGAACGACCCTGTAAGGACAGAAGCATGGTCCTCTCACCAAACGTTTTAATTGTGGAGCCGTTCGCTGCTGACACTGACACCCAGGGGGCTTTAGAAGGCGACAGCCGTTCCGCGTAGGTGGGCGTGACGAAGCTCAGCTGCGAGCCCGTGTCCACGAGGAACTGTTTCCCCGAGCGTGCATCCGTCAGGTAAAGCAGCCTGTTCTCATTGCCGAGAGTCGCAGCTGCTACCGGCCCTCGGTCCTGGCGTTTAAAATTGCACGGTGGGACGCACCTGTGCGCTCTCTCTGCAAAACGGCGGTGGTAGAAGCACGAGCCGTTCTCCGCTCCGCGTCGTCTGGCTCCGGTCGCCGCCGTTGTTGGTGCGTCTGGTGCCGCTGGACCCAAGCTGTCTCCGGACGCCGTTCCCGAACTAGCCGCCGCGGCCGAAACCGCGTTCTGCTTGTGGGCGTCGACCAACTTCTGCGCCTCCTTGCTCAACCCATGGTAGTCTCGCTTGGCCAATCGGGGTGACTCTGCCAGGGCCACTCTCACTGCTGGTGGCAGGGTTCGAAGGAATAGGTGGGCGAAAATGAATTCGCCATCCTCGGAGGCTTTGAGCTGCAGCATCTTCACCATCAGGTCCGCAGGTCTATCGTTTTCTGCCTCCGTCAGCGCCAGGAGCCCCTCTGCTCTTTGTTGGACTGAGGGGGTGAAATGGCTGATCAGCGCGTCTTTCAATGCGCTGTACTTGTCGCTGTCTGGTGGATGATTAACCAAATCCTCCACTCTCTGGACCGTGTCGCTGTCCAGTTTCGCTACCACGTGGTAGAATCTTGTGTCGTCGTTGGAGATTCTCCGGAGGTTGAACTGCGCCTCGATTGCGCTAAACCATGAGCGCGGGCTGTGCTGCCAGAAATCGGGCAGCCGGAGCGTGGAGGCGGCCATCAGGCTGGCTTCCACCGAGCCCGGTTCGGAAGAATTCTCATTGCTCATTCTCCGTCGTAGGTCACCAGTGTAGGAGCATGCTCAAATAACGAGGCTGAGTTTCAGTCATAAACCAGCTTTATTTGACAGAACACAAGCTCCTAGCATTCTCAAAGCAGGAAAGAGGAAGAATCATACTTCAACCCCCTTTTATACATTTCCAGCATCAGAATTCAAGTCACATGGTGTCTTCAGTCAACATACAGTTACAAAGCATCCCTTTGAAGCTTCACCATTGTCTCTCATTTCTTGATGAACCGGAATACCCTCCGGGGCGTCTTCTGTGGGACAAAGAGACAAATCTCACACTTCCTTGTTACCTCCTGTAGATTTGAGTCCTCAGTCCTTGCAGACGTGACACCCCACAATACACATTCAGTTCTGTCTCTGTGGCAGCGTGAGCCCACAATGTGTGTCGGCCACAACAGAGCCGTTTCTGGATATAACGCAGAGTACGCAAATGCTATGGGCCCCCGAAGACACCATGGGGTGCCCAAGCTACATATTCATCAACATTTGTGTGTGTGTGTGTGTGGGGGGGGTAATAAATATTCAACTTGTTTTTCTAAAAAGATTTGAAACTTTCTCATAAATTCACCCCCCCCTTCAAAATTCAACTTCTCTCAAATTTGCAACTTTGTTCTCTCTAAAATTTGCCACCATTTTGCTATTTTGCAACCGATTTCTTCTGAATTTGCAGTGTTGATATGAATCCTATTTATACTTTAATTCTATTTAATGGTTTAATTTTTTTCTGTTCATCTACAATGACCCCGAGTTTGTTTTGAAATGTTTTTGTTGGAAACTGACAGACTCCCCCATCATAGATTTGAGAGTTTTTTTCTCCTAAACTTCCTGTCGTATTCATTCATCTTCTTAACCACCTAATCTTTTTTAGGTTTTCTTATAAATTTCTATTTTTCCCCCCTCAAATTTGCAATTTTATCTCCAGTTTGTGAGGTTTTTCTCCAACAACTGGATATTTTTCTTTTACATTTTTTAAACTTTTTTCTTATAAATTGGCAACTTTTTTAATACATGTGGGGGTTTTTTCCAAATTTATTTTCAGAGAACAAAGCCAAAAATTTCTTAAAAAGTTTTAAGGTTTCCCCTCAAATTTCCTTACACATGAAAAAGGCAAAAACCTGTTGGGGGGGAAAAAACATTACCAGTCCAAATGATAAGTCACTAAGTAACAAAACAATGGTCAGCTGCAGTCCTGCTAGCGTGTATACAGACATTAGCCACATGTGCCCTCTTATATAATCCAAATCATATGAAGAATCAGTAAAGAGTAATAAATTACAGATTTCCTCACCCAGAATAGAAAAACAACCATTTCAAAAGTGATTAGCAGCACTTTACTTGCATTCAGATGATGTCAGTGAAATCAAAAGTAGCTCAGTGTACAACCAGATGTACTTGAGCAAAAGCGTGTTTTGTCCACAAATGTAATCAAGAGTATAACTTACCCTGCAATAAAACTCTTCACAAGAGAGCAATTTTGTCAACAAGTTACTTGAGTATACAGGTGCATCTCAATAAATTACAATGTCACTGAAAAGTTAATTTATTTGAGTAATTCAATTCAAAAATGACACTCAGATTGTATAGATTCATGACATACAGAGTGATGTATTTCAAGTGTTTGCTTTTTTAAATTTTGATGATTATGGCTTACAGCTCATGAAAAACCAAAATTCAGCTTCTTGGAAAACAAGAATATTACATAAGATCAATTCAAAAAAACAAACTGGATTTTCACTAGAAATGCAGTCCAACTGAAAAGTATGTCCATGTACACACAACACTTGGTTGGGGCTCCTTTTGCATGAATTACTGCATTACTGCATCACTGCAGTGTGGCATGGAGGTGATCAGCCTGTGGTCCTGCTGAGGTGTTAGGGAAGCCCAGGTTGCTTTCATAGCAGCCTTCAGCTCATCTGCGTTGTTGGAGCTGGTCTCTCATCTTCCTCTTGACAATACTCCATAGATTCTCTATGGGGTTCAAGTCAGGAGGGGTTGCTGGCCAATCAAGCACAGGAATACCATGGTTATTAAACCAGGTATACGTGACAAGTCCTGTCACTTGGAAATCAAGGTCCCAGAGTCTGGAGGAAAAATGGAGAGGTACAGAGTCCAACTTGCTTGAGGTCCAGTGTGAAGTTTCCACATCAGTGAGGAGTTGGGGAGCCATGTCATCTACTGGTGTTGGTGTACTGTGTTTAACAAGTCCAAAATCAGTGCAGCCATCTACCAGGATTTTTTTGAGCACTTCAGGTTCCCTCTACTGACAAGCTTTATGGAGAAGCTGATTTCATTTTCCAGCAGGACTTGACACCTGCCCACGCTGCCAGAAGTACCAAAACCTGATTTAATGACTATGGTATGTATCACCCTGCTTGACTGGCCAGCAAACTCTCCTGACCTGAACCCCATAGAGAATCTATGGAGGATTGTCAAGAGGAAGATGAGAGACACCAGACCCAACAAAGCAGACGAGCTGAAGGTCACTATCAAAGCAGCCTGGACCTTCAGAACACCTCAGCAGTGCCACAGGCCGATCACCTCCACGCCACGCCACATTGATACAGTAATTCACGCAAAAGGATACCCCACCCAAGTATTGAATTCTTACATGGACATACTTTTCAGTAGGCCAACATTTCTATTAAAAATCCACTTTTTTAAAATTTACCTAATATTCTATTTTTTTGAGAAAATGAATTTTGAGTTTTCATTAGCTGTAAGCCAATAATCAAAATTAAAAGAAACACACATGAAATACATCACTCTGTGTGTAATGAATCTATATACGAGTTTCCCTTTTTGAACTGAATTACTGAAATAAATTAATTTTTCAATGATAATCTGATTTATTGAGATGCACTTGCATGTAGCCTACTTTGGTAAATCTAACTAGCAACTACCCACCTCTGGAAATAAATAAAGTAACACTTATCCCGCTACATTTCAGAAGTGGACATCCACACACATCAGCAGAGGTTCACAAAATGAGGAACAAATGCCCTGAAACACAATCAGAAACCTGACCTACATACACACGCAGACACCACAGAAGAACAATAACAGCAGGCATACACACAGGTCAGCCCAGCCCCAGCTCAGCAGGTCCACGTCCTCGTCACTCATGGGGGGACCGGAGCCACCGTGGACACACATCACAGACGCAGCAGAACACACACACGTCCCGCAAAGTAAACGCACAGAAGGCCGTGGCAGCTGCTGCTCTGCTTCACCTTAAACCTGCTTAGACTTCCTGTTTGAGCTGGAGGGTCAGTGAGCTGCGTAAGCCCCGCCCACACACACACACACACACACACACAGCAGTAATGTCCTTGTGAGGATACACAGGAACAGAGGTAGCAGAGTGGCCAGAAACTGTACTCAAAAGTTGTGTTACTTTATGAAATACCTTGTGGAAATTCAATACTCAAGTACAAGAGCAGTCACAAAATACTACTTGAGTAGAGCTGGACAGCATCTACCAAAAAAAGTTGCTTAAAGGCCAAATGTCACGTAATTTTTTTTTCTAAATGACAACGAATTTAGATAAAATACACATAGCTTAAACCAAATATTCATACCGGAGACCATATCACCCACCTGTATTTACATAATTGCACAAAATACACCAGGTGAAGGCCCCACCTTGCTTGCTGGCTTGTGACAGCCAGTCCAGACCACGCCCATGTTCTTGACATCACCAGTTGTACCCTGGCTGCCCTGCCTATCCACATTCACACTTATCAACATTGGACAATCATGACGGAAAGTGACAGCGATTGTGAACAAATTAGTTTCGTTTTGTCTTTTTTTTTTTTGTCTTTTTTTTTGTCAGTGGTTCAGACAGTGACAGAGGCATAGAACCTTACAGGTTCGAGCCGTCCGAGACGGAATCAGATGCTTTGTCTGATGACAACATTTCCAACGATGACCAGAGAGCAGAACCAGTGGAAAATGTCATTGAACTGGACATTAATCGCCTCCAGAATTGCGAAGCCGAAGGGGGTCTGTCGAGGGCGCCCCATAAATATTGATTTTTCGGAAGCCATTATTATTACAGTGGAGGAGAGCCGCTGCTGTCAAGAAATTGACCAGATCAATATGAAAATGGAGGCGCATACCTGTCAAGTGAGACGTTTTCGCCGTATTTTGGTGCCAAGCGCGGCTGTGGGGGACGGCGGAGTGGTGGGGGACACTTTTCTGGGAAATGTTTTAAATGTAGTTCGTGTTGTTATTGTCAAATATTTTAAGGAAAATATGGGGAAAATGCAATTTTAGCAAAAACGGGCGTATTGCCATTTCTGTACGCCCAAAAGAAAAATATACGGGAAAAAAAATTGAGTGTGTTGAGGAGCACGTCCTGTGTGCGATCCCCCACAGCTGGTGCTGGCAGATGGCTCAGCCTGAGCTATTCGCACTACAGTGTGGACTCAATCAGTCTGATGGCCGCGGCGGGCAGATCGCTCAGCGTGAGCTATTCTCACTACAATGAGAAGTCATTAGGACAATGGTTTAACACGTTCAGCTGTGCAGCGGTTGCGGAACAGAGAGATCGCCTTACAAATACAGAATTCTGCTTTTTTTTTTTTATTTTGCGCCGGACGCTGAGTTGTGTTGTTATTGTCAAATATCCATGAATCCTTAAAATATCTGACAACAACACGAGTTGCATTTGGGGCATTTCCCAGAGAGGTGTCCCTTGTTGCTCCGCCGTCCCTTATAGCCGCTTTTTACGGTGTTGAAGTACGGCGAAAACGTCTCACTTGACAGGTATGAAAACATTTCCCAGAGAAGTGTCCCTTATTACCCAGCTGTCCCTGATAGTCCCGTTTTAAGGTATGGGTGAAATATCCAATTTTTTCTTTCTTGTTGCTCACTTCAACCTTCCAGTCTCCATATAAACAATCAATTGAAATACCCCAAGCATCAAACTAGGGTACAATCGATTTCGTCACTTCCGCCTTCTTCCCCAGGCGATTCCAGGGGCCGTGTCAGGCCAAGCGCGGCAGTTTTAAATTAACGAATATTCCGTTGTTACTGAAGCATATGCACCAAGACCCGAACGGATCGGTTCCCTTTTATATCTAGTTTCAAGATATTTAAAGTACCCTGTTACGTGACATTTGGCCTTTAAATAAGGCCTAACAACTGTACTCTGCAATTTGTGAGGCTTTTCTATTATATTTATGAATCTTCGTGCCCCACCCACCCACACGCACGCACATTATTTGGTGATTTTTTTATTTTATTTTTTTTCTTGAGGACAGCAAGACAGTGGTGAGGTGTGCTGTAGGAGTGACAGATGAATTCAAGGTGGGGGTGGGATTACATTACGGATGGGCTCTGACAGTGTTTCCTCTGGCTTATAGACCTTGGCACGGTGGCAACATATTTTTCAGGGGCGGGGAGGGCACAGAAAACATATGACACTATTGTAACTGAAACATGTTAATTTTATACTATTTATTTCTTCTTCTTTTTTTTAATTTTGCACAGTAACTTTGCATATGGAACTTATTATTTGAAGTATTGTACAACCGAGGCTTGAAGGCTGGAATATTGGGCCAGCTGGGATCCCACCCAGACATCCTGTGTTTGGACTTTTTACTGGTGTCACCCTTCCCTCCTTCCTCTGCTCTCACCTCTCCTGGACCCTCTGCCTGCACACTTTCCTCTCCTTGGCTCATCTTGTCTGTCTCATTTTTCCTTCTCTGAGCCCTTTCTAATTCAGCTTCTCTCTCTGTCTATGGTGCAGGATTTTTTTTTTAATTTATTTTTTAATCATGGTTTACATAAATGACAAAAATACGTGTATTTTTGTATTTTTATTCTAGTGTTTCTTTTTTCCATTGAGAAAGAGTAGGAATGGGGAAAAAACATTCATAATAGTAATTTACTTATGCATACTTAAATTATATGATCAGAGGTGGGTATAGCAGCCAGACATTCTACTCATGTAAAAGCAGTGCTATGAAATTAATTAAAAGTAGACGACCAAAAATTTCTAGTTAATTATACAAAAGGCACCCACTTCAAAATTTGAGTAATGACTTCAGTCATGAAAGTTTGAGGTTTTTCTCAAATTTATAAATTCTTATAGTTTTCTACTTTTCTCTGTAAATGTATCTAAATTTGAACCATTTTCCTCAAATTTGTAATTTCCTCTTGTAAAATTGGTTTTTCTTGTACATTTGAGACTTTTATTATAAATTTGTGGATTATTTTATGGCTATTTTTTTGTCTATTTTTAAAATAAAATTACTGGGTTTTTAGAAATTTGAAACAGATTGTGGTAAAATTTTGACTTTTTTTCCTTATACAATTTACACTTTTGACCATAATTTTGCAGAGCCAGAACAGAATAATAATTTAACTCTGATTTCAAAGAAAAAAAATTCAATAAAATTATATTTAATGAAATAAATTAACAAATTACCAAAGATTCAGTCATTTCTGTTATTTCAATATAGTTATAGTTTTTTAGAACTCTCCTCATGAACCAGACAGCAGGAAAAACCTCCCTTATTTTGAAATCCAAATGTTGGCACGTTTAGCTTATCTGAAGGCTTTTGATGGATTAAAGTCACTGACTTCATGAATTTCGGTCAACTTGCCAGGTACATAATGGTGAACATAACTTAGTTCATGTAGTGGCTGGTGAAATAAATCCTCAGCAATTCATCGGTCCCCCTTGCCTTTCCTGCATATGAAGTCAGCTGCATATGAAGCCTAACCACACCTGTTTGCTAAGCGACTATTATTGTTCCCATTACCAGCGGGTTAAAACCACCATAAATGCCTCCACTGTTACATACCTCTTCAGCTTTTTTTCCCACATTTAAAGTACTTTAATAAGCTCATGCTTCCCTCAGACAGCGACACTAGTAGCGAGACACTCTGCATGCCAAGTGGAACGTGTGGGCGGGGCGCTTCCGAACTTCGCACAGATGACGGTCATGCACATTGTGTGCACGCTTACAGAGTATCATTTCTTCAGATTTTTTTTTTTAATTTATATTTCCTTGGCGTGGTGGCATAACTTCAAGTGTGGTGGCATGCCACACAGAAATGCGACCAGAGGAAACCCTGGCTCTGTGCCCCTTGTTTGCCATGGTGATGGAAAGGCTGACAAATGAGGTTGGGTAGGATTCTCCATGGACCATGATGTTTGCAGACGGCATTGTGATCTGTAGTGAGATTAGGGAACAGGTGGGGGAGAACCTGCAGAGGTGGGAGTATGCCCTGGAGAGAACGGGAATGAAAGTCAGCTGAAGCAAGAACAGACTATATGTCTGTCACTGAGAAGGAGGCAGGTGTAATGGTGAAGATGCAAGGAGTAGAGGTAGTGAAGGTAGGCAGAGGTAGATGAGTTGAAATGACTGGGGTCAACCATCCAATGCAATGGAAAATGTACAAGAGGTGAAGAAGAGAATGCAGACAGGGTGGAATGGGTGGAGATAAGTGCTAGGGGTGATTTGTGACAGACGGCTAACAGTTACAGTGAAAGTGAAAATTTACAAGACAGTAGTGAGACCTGCTATGATGTATGGTTTGGAAATGGTGGTACTGACAAAAAGCCAGGAGGTGGAGCTGGAGGTGGCAGAGTTGAAGATGTTAAGATTCTTCGAAATTAATATATTAGAGGGACAGCTCAGGTTGAGTGGTTTGGAGGCAAAGTAAGAGAGGCAAGGCTGAGATGGTTTGAACATGTCCAGAGGAGGGATAGCAGATATACTGGACAAAAGATGTTGAAGATGGAGCTGCCAGGCAGAAGGAAAAGAGGAAGACCACAGAGAAAATTCATGGATGTAGTGAAAAAAGACATGGAGAGGGTTGGTGTTACAGAGGAAGATGTAAGGTGAGATGGAGATAGATGATCCACTGTGGCAACCCCTGAAGGGAACAGCCGAAAGAAGTATTACTTTTTAAATTTGCAAATTTTATGCATAATTTACACCTTTTGACCCAGACATTTGAAGCTTGTACTCTCATAAATGTGATGGTCCTTTTTCTTGTGAATTTTTTGACTCTCCTTGCATATTTATGACTTCATTCTTATAAATTTTCGAGGCTTTTCTCTTAACTTTGAGACATTGTCACACATTTGACTTTTTACAAATTTGCATCTTTTAAATATTGAATTCAGCACTTTAGACAAGCTTTTTTGCGATGAAATTGTAAACAAATTGTGATTGATTTAAAGCAACATTATATAAGATTTTCACCTTAAAATAATGTTTCCAAAGTTATTTTGATGGTACATCACCTTTGACCGGGTGAATGTCTCTTCCATCACAGCCTGAGTGGGCCCATTTTGCCTGCCAAAGCTCTGCTCTTGGTAGGAACACTGAAAAGACTACAATTATGACCTCAGTCCCAAAAGCCAATCACAGGGCACAATGTTAGCCACCAACAAAGCACCCTGTGATTGGCTGTTGGGACTTAGGTCATAGTCAACATAGTTGAAGTCTATTCATTGTTCCTATCAGGAACAACAAAGTTACATAGTGCTGCTTTAATGTAAAACTGCAACTTTTTACTGATACAGTTGGGATTTTTTTCCTCATAATTTTCCAACTTTTTACTGATTCTCTTACAACTGAGATAGAATAGATTAACAGAACAGTGATTTCAACTTTGATTTCATTCATTCATCTTCTTAACCGCTTAATCCTTTTTGGGTAGCATGGGGGGGCTGGAGCTTATCCCAGAATCACTGGGTGAGAGACTAGGTACATCCTGCACCGATCACCAGTCCATCAGAGGGCCAACACAGAGAGACTGATGACCATTCACTCTCACATTCACAGCACAGGATGCACTTTTCCAAGACATTTGTAAGCAATACTGTAGAAACTGTAGAAACTTAGATGTTTGTATTTTTTATGCCAATTAATATTTCAGAAATAAATATTCAGAAATTATCAGTTTACTCTGCATTTCTCTTTATAGCAAAGCAAGCAGACTCATGAAACAAACAATTAAAAAAAACTTTAAAGTATAACAATCAAAATCAAATCAAATAGCAATATTTTGGGCTGCAATTGCACATTTTTCACAACTCATACAGCCCTAGAATTAACAATAAATGTTGAAGAAAATCATATTATATGTGAGCAAAAAATATAAGAAAATAACCTATTTTAAACTGTATAGAAATGTGAAAATTCTCCCTGAACAATAATGATAACAACAAATGTCCAATAAATGCAAAATACAACTAATAAGCAACAGACTATGGTTTCCAAAGTGCGGGCTGTAGAGTAACTGCAGGTAAGCTTCAAAAGGTCAGTTAAGAAAAAATTTGAGCTGCAATTATTGATTATTTCTTTTACCATTATTTTTCCAATTAGTCAACTAATCATACGGTGCAAAAACATGCAAAAAAATGTCAAAATATCCATCATATTATCCCAGAGAGCAAGGTGACCTCAACAAATATCTGGATTTGTCAAACAAATTACATTAAAAAAAAACTAATTATTCAATTTATAGAGCAGAAACAAGGGAAGTGGCTAATTTTCATTTTTGAGAACATGAGAATCTGATTTTTAGAATCTTTACTGTAAAAGGTTGCATAAGTCGATTATCAGATTAGTTCTTGAATAATTTTCTGCCAAATGTCTTGTCCATTAATGGACTAATTGTTACAGCACTACAAAAATGACAGTGTTTTCATTCTTTAAATTGTCAAATATCATAAAAAGTTTAATAATGAGGAATATCGCCACAAAAAATAAAGTTACAGGTTCTTCGTCTTTGGGCTGCTCCCTTTAAGGGTCACCACAGCGGCTCATGCGTCTCCACCTCCCCCGCATTTTCCTCTGCAACACCAACCCTCTCCATGTCCTCCTTCACTACATCCATTAATCTAAATGTATTCAGATTACTATTAAAACCCAAGCAGGGATACTGTCAAAATAAACACATTTACATAGCTCAAGAAGAATCTCTGAAAATTATTTCTCAAAAAAGTAACATATTGGAGGGAAAACCTAGAATCATTTCACTCTAAAATACTGAAATGTAATTTCCATAATTCCACCTTCAAAAAAATACAATGCTGACACGAAAATTCTGAGATGTATGCAAAAAAAAAAAAAATCTGTAAAAATAAAAAGTCTAATATCTGTGTCAAGTTTGTTTGGAACTCCACGTGCATTTTAACTACAACCTGTCAACTTCCAACCAATCCGAAACGAGCTTCGGTGAACGAACGATGGGCGGAGCCCCGCGAAAAAAAACTTTCTGGTGTGCTAAACCGTTAGCTTTAGCTCAGAAAATAAAAGTAAACATTAAAACAAAACACAAAAAGTTAAATTTAGTGGCTCATTCTTTTTTTTTTACTCACCAGGAAAAGAGCTGACAAACAGTCACGCTGGAGACTGTTGGAGGCCGGCGAACAGCCGGCTAACAACTGCTGCTTAGCTGGTCACGGGTTATAGACTTAAATCTAAATTAGGCAATTCAGCTGGGCTATTGGTAAAAAATGCCTTCAGAGTTTCCACAAAAAATATTCCTTATTGAGATTTATGCCACAAAATAATGACCAACAAACACAAGTTAGCAACACCAAAACAACCAACGGCGAGTTTACCCGTTCTACAGCACAGCGAGTTTTATAGGTTCACCTGTAATTATCGCCCCCGAGCGGTGGGAGTATGAAATAACTCCGGTATGAAACTGATTCAAGATCTGTAGATTTTAATTAATGAATATTTCGTTTGTAATTTTTATTTGTTTACACAAAAATATTGATTACACAAAAACTACTGTGTGGATTTTGGTGAAAATTTCACCACAGGAAGCCTTGAGCCGAGGATGAACCCATTAAATTTTGGTGATGATCTGAGAGTGCATACCTCCACCAAGGACCTTGTTTGTATTTGTGCAGCAGGATTACACAAAAACTATTGGATGGATTTGGATGAAATTTTCACCAGAGGTGGTCCTTGGGCTAGAGAGGAACCCATAATATTTTTGTGATGAGCTGAGAACGCATACCTCCACCAAGGCGCTTATCTTCTCACAGTGTGTTAGCAGGAATACTCTAAAACCACTGGATGGATTTGGATGAAATTTTTACCACTGGTGGCCCTTGGGCTAAAGAGGAAGTTACTACATTTTGGTGATGATCCGAGAATGCATACCTCCACCAAGGCTCTTATCTTCTCACAGTGAACTCACTGTGAACTCATATATCCACTTTTGTGAGGAGAGCATTCTTCCATCGCGCACCAGGGTGAGGTACTCCAATGACAAGCCCTGGTTCACTGCTAAGCTCAGACAGATCAGGAAGGAGAAGGAAGCAGCGTTGAAAAGTAGAGACAGGGACTGCTACAGGGAGGTCAAATATCGGTTTAGCAGAGAACTGAGGAGAGCTAAGTCTGTGTATTCTGAGAGACTCCAGCAGCAGTTCACTGCTAACGACTCTGCTTCTGTGTGGAGAGGACCGAGGCACATCACCAACTATCGGCCTCAGGCTTCTAAAGGTCATGATGACAAAGCCCTTTATCAAAGACTGTCCCAACACTATGCCCGTTTTGACACCTCGTCAGCTGTGTCCATCTCCCCCCCTCCCCCCACCGCCACTGCCTCCACGGTCCCCACTTCATCAAAGGCAGCCCCCCCCTCCTCCCCCCCTGCCCTTGTCATCAGTGAGCAGGACGTGCACAGACAGTTCTCCAGACTGAACCCGCGCAAGGCCCCCGTCCCGGACGGCGTGTCTCCCTCCACCCTGAGACACTGTGCGGAAGAGCTGGCTCCTGTCTTCACAGACATTTTTAACACCTCCCTGAAGTTATGCCACGTGCCGACCTGCCTCAAAACCTCCACCATAATCCCTGTCCCCAAGAAGCCACGGATCACTGGACTTAACGACTACAGACCTGTAGCGCTCACCTCTGTAGTCATGAAGTCCTTTGAGCGCCTGGTCCTGCCCCACCTCAAGACCATCACCACTCCCCTCCTGGACCCGCTGCAGTTTGCCTACCGAGCCAACAGGTCTGTGGACGACGCAGTCAACCTGGCCCTCCACTCCATCCTGCAGCACCTGGACTCTCCGGGAACCTACGCCAGGATCCTGTTTGTGGACTTCAGCTCTGCATTCAACACCATCCGCCCCGCTCTGCTCCAGGACAAGCTGTCCCTGCTCAACGTGCCTGACTCCCTCTGCAGGTGGATCACCGACTTCCTGATGGACCGGAGGCAGCATGTGCGGCTGGGAAAGACTGTCTCAGACTCCGTCAGCATCAGCACCGGATCACCCCAGGGCTGTGTACTTTCCCCCCTACTCTTCTCCCTGTATACCAACTCCTGCACCTCCAGCCACCAGTCTGTCAAGCTGATCAAGTTTGCGGATGACACCACCCTCATCGGGCTCATCTCCAACGGCGACAAGTCCATCTACAGGAGAGAGGTGGCCCAGCTGGCGTCCTGGTGCAGCCACAACAACCTGCAGCTGAACGCTCTGAAGACAGTGGAGATGATCGTGGACTTCAGGAAAGTCACAACCCCTCTGTCCCCCCTTACCCTCACAGGCTCTCCCATCACCACTGCAGATTCTTTCCGCTTCCTGGGCACCACCATCACCCGGGACCTCAAGTGGGAGCCGACCATCAGCTCCCTCATCAAAAAGGCCCAGCAGAGGATGTTCTTCCTGCGGCAGCTGAGGAAGCTCAAGCTACCCACCAAGATGTTGGTGCAGTTCTACACGGCCATCATCGAGTCCATCCTCACCACCTCCATAACCGTGTGGTACGCAGGAGCCACTGCCAGGGACAGACTAAGGCTGCAGCGCGTCGTGCGCACTGCTGAGAAGGTGATCGGCTGCAAGCTCCCATCCCTCCAGGACCTGTACATCTCCAGGACCCGGAGGCGTGCAGGCCAGATCATAGCCGATCCTTCACACCCTGGTCACGTACTGTTTGCCCCCCTCCCCTCAGGTAGAAGACTTCGGTCCATTAAGACTAAAACCTCCCATCACTTGAACAGCTTCTTCCCCTCTGCCATCAGACTGCTGAACACTAAGTGACTTATTAGACTCTCGTGCACTATGTACAGCAGCTCAACCAGACTCATGTCAATTCACTGTTTTCTTTTTGCATTACCGACTGTACTATGAGGTACTCCACAATATTTGCTACTCGCTAATATATTTAAAATTGCTTTGACTAGTATTACTCATTCATATTCTACATTTTATTGCATGTATAGTTTTATTTCTATCTTTTATTTTTTCATGTTTAATGTTGCAGCATCGCACCGAGACAAATTCCTAGTTTGTGTACTACATGAACAATGGCAATAAATCTGATTCTGATTCTGATTCTGATTTAGTGTATTAGCAAGAATCTTCCAAAACTACTGCATAGACTTTGATGTAATTTTCACCAGAACTGGCTTGTGGCCTACACATGGACCACACATGAACCTGTTATGTATGGTAAAATACCTTGGGTGAAGGATGACGCAAGATGACTGGATGAACACAGCTTTATTGATACTGAAGAACAGCGGTAACACGGTTGGCACCTGGCAGAGGTCACCGGTCAAAGAGGCCGCAATATGGGTGCCCTCCGCCTTACATAGGGCAGTGTAGTGACGTGACGGGAAGTGCACGTCACTACACCACACTTCACAATAATTTGCCAAAACACTAAACAACACCCCCCCCTTTAGAAAAGTCCAAAACCATACCTACAATTGAAACACCCCCCCCCCCAAATTTGGGACCTGAGTCACGCCCTAACATAACGAAAAACAATGTACTAAAATGGCCTTACACATTCACACAAAATAACCTAAAATAAGGCTGACGGGTGGACTGCCGTGCAGCCTGCGTGGCGGGGTGGATTATTCTGCCACCCATAACTAAAGAGAAAGTCCATACATAAACTAAAATTGCACATTGTGTCTCTAAACTAAACAAAATACACAAAATAATCCCATATTATAACATATAGATATATCATAACATCAGAACTATAAACACACAATTATTTACAGCACTGTTCCTTGGGTAGGAGGAGTAGAACCGGCATGGGGGGCCCAGGGCAGCCCCTCAGCAAGCGCGCCCCTGGAAGCAGCAGACCCTCGGGACGATGGCTGATCTTCCGGACAATGGAGCCTCATTTCTTCACCACCGACTCTGGCTCTCATCCAGCCTCGCCACCTGGAGCCTCTTCTCAGACACGCCAAAGCTGATTGGCGTGCCTTTCCGAGCCATCAGACAACTTGAAGTATGCTGCTCCCAGCTTAGCCACGATACGCCGACACCCTTGATGTTTAACTGGATGTCGTCTGGCCTAGCTTCGCTGTGAATGTTCTTCATCCTGAACCACACCCAAAACCCTCAGTTGGGCCCGGCTCGGCCTGACCTGGTGCTGCCAAGCATGCAGTTTCCCCATGCTTGTCAGTCTGGCCCGACCTCTTTTAAAACCATCGTAGCGTTCACTGTCATAGCTGCAGACCCTCCATCCCCCTGCGACCAAGCTCCGGAGGCATCTGGGGCTAGCACATCAGTGTCACTCACCAGCACAGGCACCTCACCGCCACGCTTGTTACCCCCCTCTAGCATTTCCCAAGCGGCGGCACTGAGACCCTCCTGTGCAGAACCTGACTGAAGCTGGTCGTGCTTGACCGCTGTGGTGTCCGTTAGCTCTTCGTCCCACTCAGCATTCTCATCGACCACTGGAACTGGAGGGTTCCACTGGCCACAACCCGACCATTCGTTCCCGGCATCGTCTTTCATGGCGAAACCCAGTCTGTAAAACAGATCACAGCCCATGATGTTATCGCCTCGTGCTGTCACATGGAACGTGAAGTCAACCATCGTTGCAGACTTGTACCGAAACGTTAACTCCAAAGTCCCAACCATGCACAGCCTGCCACCTCCATAACCATATAACGGCGATGGGTTACCTCTTTATCCTGTAGTGGGGGGAAAACTTCCTCACCGTGGCCCAATTCAGCAATGACCCCTCCACTCCCATGTCGAGCAGCACCACCACCACCACGCTGTCCATTTCCACTGTGCAAAACGTGTACCCGTTGGTACTGGGGGACACCATATGGATGGTCGTCAGGGGTGGGCGGAGTGATTTCTTCTATGGGCTCTCCGGTTCAGATCCATGGCACACTCTAGCATAATGGTTCAAGCGTCCACATCTGCTACAACATTTTCCCCTAGCCAAGCAGTCCTTAGCCTTATTGCGGTGCGTCACAGACCCACAACCCTTGTACAGGGGTTTTCCCGGCGCAGACCTTCGGCTGGCAGCATTGGCTTCCATAGTATCGTCATCCAAGCAATCCTCGCTATCCGAGTCTGCAACATTTGCCGCAGCAGGAGGCTCCAGCGGCCGCTGTGACTGGCGCCAGGTTAGTTCCAAAGCTAACTTGTCTGTGGCCTCCAGCTGGCGAGCTAGTTCGACAGCTCTGACTAATGTTAAGTCACTGGGCGCTGTGAGTAGCCTAGCCTGCAATGTGGCACTACACATGTGGTCCGCAAGCTGGTCACATACCATTTCATCTTCCAACGGCCTAAAGCAACACTTGCTAGTTAGCTGCCTCAAGTCTGCAACAAACTGATGAATAGGCTCACCTACTCACTGATGTCACTGTCGAAAACGAGTCCTCTGGACAGTCACGCTATCTGGGGTGTGAAAATTGTTAGCTAGCAGCTCCAGGTCTTCAAAAGAGTCCGAAGCTCTGAGTGTGTGCAGGACTCGCTGGCCCTCAATACCCAGGTTATGAACAAGTAGCACACATGCTCTGAGCTTGTTGAGCTTACCCAGGTCCAGCGCGGTGATATATGTCTGGAAAGCCTCAAACCACATGGGCCGAGGCACCGGCGGTTCATCCGGGAGCTCGAGAAAGGGGCAAAGGGGTGTAATACACACCTCCATGAGTTAATCCTTGATCGCCAAATGTTATGTATGTAAAATACATGAAGGTGAAGGATGAGGCAAGATTACTGGATGAACACAGCTTTATTGATGTTGAAGAACAGCGGTAACACGGTAGGCACCTGACAGAGGTCACCGGTCAAAGAGGCCGCAATATGGGCACTTTATGCCTTATATAGGGCGGTGCAGTGACGTGACGGGAAGTGCACGTCACTACACCGCACTTCACAATAATGTGCCAAAACACTATACAACAGAACCCATTATATTTTGGAAGTGATCCATGAGCGACGGAAGGAGACTTGGTGGAGGTATGCGCTCTCTGTGTGCTTTTCTAGTTTTAACTTGATTTTTTTTCAGAGCCCACTTATTTACAAAAATGTAATGATCGTGGAAGTTTATACAATGAATATTGATTGTTTACATTGTTTTGCCACCTCATGTTAATTTTTTTTTAATTTTTGCAGCAAATATGTCAAATGAGAAATGGCACCAATGGCAAATGTCTAACTCGTGCACCATGGAAAAATAATGTATTTTGAGCCTTGGAATTAGGTAAAGTAGATGATTTATATACATAAACTGACCTGAAAATATGAGAAAATAAGAGAGTTTCCACCCCCAAGAAAATATGGAAATTTTCTTGGTGGGTGGGTCCTCTTGAATTTGCAGCTATTTACTCATAAATTTCACCTTTTTATAATTAAGTTTTTTTTTCTCATGACTTGCTATTTTTTGTGACTTTGCATTTTACACTCATAATTTGCAACGTTTGTCTTATAATTGTGTAAGTTCTTTTTTTCTTTCTTTATTTCCTCATTATTGGGAATGAGTCACAAGTGGCTCCAGACCCCTGAACTAGTGGGTGACGAATGAACTGTAGAAGTAAACTGTTTTATTTTATACCAAGGGCATGGCAAAAATGACCTTCCATAAATATGCAGAAAATATTATATTGTTGCTATTCAGACAATAGAATAGAATAGAATAGAATAGAATAGAATAGGCTTTATTGCTCAATTTAGTTAGTTTAAATCTGATTGTTCACATTGAAGAAAGCAAAGTTTACTCCACATTGTTTTCTTTAAAGTCCCTGACAAGTGAATTCAGCATTTTTCTTCAAAACATAATATACACTGTATATATTACAAATGTGATGCTTAAATTACGGTAAAAGATGCAGAGCTAAACAGCAGAGTTCAACTGTTTAACAGTTTTCTGGCAGTTCTCTTGCCAGGATTTTTTGGGCGGTCTAAAATGGGTCTGCGGGATTTTTTTTGATAGTGCAACTTTAGTTTAGCAGCTCTGTAATTTCCCCATTGTGGGACTAATAAAGGTTTATCTTATCTTATCTTAGCTGCGGGACAGTGCTGGGAATTCGCCTGAATTCCGCGTTGGTCCGTGTTCAGACTGGAGAGTCACAGCTTTATAGCTCATTGACAAGATTTAGTTGTGACTTTTACCTCTAAAGATGTATAAAATGTTACAACATTGACTGTAGTGCTATATTTGCTCGTTTGTTTGTGATTTTACAGTATTTCTCCTCACGCGCGCTCCTGAGACAGGGGTGCTTTCAGGCAGGAGGACTTTTTTCAACACAAACCCAGCACTTCGTACACATGGTCAGCATGGAGACTCGAGATGTTCACCGGTGGGCCGGGGGAGACGGAGAAAGGGATGGTGTGGGAGAACTCGCGGGTGAATATTTTTTTTAAATCACACACCTTGTTTTTTGCTGATGGGTTCCGTTTATACGCACTGTAAACACTGAAGTGAGCGTGGTGCAGTTACAATTTGATTGGTTAGACTGATGACGTACACATTTGAGTGCTACTCAGGAAAAATTTGATTGGCGAAATTGACGGAAGTTGATGACGATTAGCCAAAATTGCGGGAAAGTTGTGGTGATTGGACAAAGTTCAAACTTGGTGGGAATTGCTGCAGTCGCAACACTGTGTCACAAATCGAGCCCATGTTATCCTGTAGGCTCGGTTCTGACTGTTCTCTGTGGCTCAGGCATCGGGTTTATTATTATGTATTGTTATCTTTTGAGTTCTTGTTGTTTTTATCTCTGTGTTCCTTTGCTTTTCCATGCATGTAGCCGCCGCTCTGGCCAGCGGATGTTGGGCAGCCGTTTTTGACCCACTTTCAGGTGGGCGCTGTCTAACATTCGCCGGCCTGACCACACCCCTTCTCTCTTTGACAGTCAGCTGTTTTGCCCCGGTAATTATCTTTCCCGCGCCTCGCCCAGTTATGTCCAATTTGTCACGCCAGCAGTGTTTGTACTTAGGCGGCTCTTGCCAGTCAGACACTGCTGGACCATTGTGCATGGCCATGCAGACGTTAATCGTTGCACGGTTGAACTGTCTTTTGAGGGAAAGCTTCACTGTCGCCATTCCCCTCAGTGAAGCTGTTGTTGGTGTACGTTCGTCGGTAACTTGGGACTTTTTGGGCTGCTCCTGGCCGTGATTACGAACTGTTTAGCATAGCCCAGTTCCCTCCTCCAGCTACAGCAGAGCGTCCTGGGGTGCTCTAAGTCTACCCTGGGCTATTCATGTTATGTTTGCATTATCTGCCGTGTTGTCAGTCAGCAAATATTGTCAACACTATCACGACGTGTTAGCCACCCCACACAGCCGTGGTTCTGTTGCGCCCCTTGAAGCGTTAACACGTTTCCTTTCCATACGTTCGCTGGGCGTTGTCAGCCCCGAATGCCAAGTGTAAATGTTTCTGTTTATTTTTGTAAATTTTCACCGTTTAGGAAAGTCTTTATTTTTGAACTGTTTGCTTTGTGTTTAATAAATGTGTTGTGGTGAATCCTGCGCGTAAATCCCATTCTTCCTTTCCCTCCTCCGTGCGCTGCGTAAAAGCGCACGAGGAGGCTCGTGACACATTGAGAAATCCTAGAGGGACTGTTTAGAAATAATGGTAGCTTATGTGGCTCTTCTGGCTCAAAACGATACGCTGTGTGGTCTATATTAATCATATATTCCATAACCTACATATGTTGAAGCATGTGGAAATGTTTAGTAATTACATATGTAAAGGACTTCACACCTCTGAAAGGACAAAGGCTCTCAACCGCCGAGTGAAGAACAAAGACGTTCCCAGACACGGCGGAGGAGACCGGAGGAGCCACCCTCACCCCCTAAGGCGAGGAGAGGAAATACCAAGACAATGGGGGGATTAAGATAATGAGGGATGTCAGCCTTTGTTATGCATGTCTTTTGTTGTGTGCAAGTATAAAGCCAGTGAGCCGGAGAGATTCTGTCTCTTTTCCCTTCTGCCACTCTGCACCAGATGAGACTTGTTGGAAGAGCTGATTAATAAACTTTGTTTATAAATCACATCGCCTCTTCATTTCCAAGCTCTTCTACACACTGTATATTTCCAATTTGCTCCCCAGGTTTCAGCTGTTTGATTGACAGCTGACACTTAGCGATTCTGGGAGTGGACATGGTTTCAGTGCCTGCTGCAGACACACCCTCACATCTCAGAGCAGAGAGGGCTGCTGATTTTTCAAGATTTTTAAAGCTGTTTTTACATAATTGGCAATATTTTTAAACATTCAAATTTGGCTGGAGAGTTAATAACAGACTTTTGTTTGGTCTGGTAGACTCAAAACACATTTACTGATTCACTTGTCAGGGACTTTAACGGTGAGCAGCTCTGTCCTTGTATGGTGACGGAGGAGCAGAACCATAACTGTTCTCCCAGTTCAGCCTTCCCACTCAAAGCCACTCACAGCTGAGGAGCTCCTCCAGCTCTCTCCACTCTGACCTCCAGGATATTGCCAAAAAGTGCATCTTTGGCTGTGAGGGGAAGCTGAACCTGTTTGGGCTGCCCAAAGAGGAGAAACTGAGGGCCTACTCTCAGGTCGTACTCTCACTGGTGCCGTTTGCCTTGTTCCATGCTGAGGTGACGTGACACTCTCAGCAGGGCGTGGCTTACGTTTTCACAAACAACCTCTCCGGTGGGAGGTGTTATGTCTGTAACTGTAGACTCACAAAGAGTGGTGTTGGCTTGGAACACAAACTTTATTACATCAAGCATGAACTTACAACACAGGCTTATTGTTGCAGGCTGAGCCAATGGAAAAAGAGACCGTAAGATGGCCGACCCTCCTTATAACAGCTCTGTGTGATGACATCACTGCACGGCTGCGTCATCATGCCGGTGCCAGTTAACCCTTTGTGGTTTTACAACACCACATTCACCCCATCCCCCTTGGAAAAACAGAACAGCATGCAAAGCCCTCCCCAAATTGGTGTCACATTAAGTCCAAAACTAGCCAGGCTAGTGGGTAAACCACTGCGTATCCCAGCGCGGCTGAGTGGGTTATTCAGTCACTATCCATCAGCGGCCGCACCCCTAGCTGAACAGTCCTCTCTTTTTCTTTTCCCTGAGGGGCAATTCAGTCGGAGGGGGGCCCTGAGGCGAGCTCATGGTGGACATGCCCCTGGTGGCGCTGGTTGCAGCACGCCCAGGTGCCATCCTGCTGGAGCCACGGCATGCTCGTCAACAATGTCCCAGCCAGGATCTCACACCAGCTGGGTCGGCTCCAATGCTGCGTCTTGATCCATGGCATCTGCGCTCACCTTCCACAGACAGCTGGCCTGCCATCTCGATCCATCTGCCATCTGAATGGTGGCTGGTCTCCGCTGTGCAGCGATCCTCACGGGTGTCGATGGAGGTGATGATGTTAAGGCCAACTGTGAGCCTGGTTGCTTGGTTCTGCGGACCCGAACCCAGTTCATCACTGTGAGTGGCACTCTGTTCGGCTGCATTCTGCATCGTGGTTGTGATGTTGTGGCCCTCACGTCTGCTGTGGGGCATCCACCAGGTTGAGGTGGTTCTGCTGCATCCTGTTGGGTCACGGACTCTTCATCCTGTGTCTCAGCGGCAGCTCCTAGAGGCTGATGCCGGTCATGGATTCAGAAGACGTCCGGTGGCTCTACTGTGTTTTGTTTGGTCGTGGACTCTTCATCCTGCAGCTCAGCGGCAGCTCCTGGAGGTTGGTGCCGGGCGTGGATTTGGAAGCAGTCCGGCTTCTTTTCTCTCTCACCTGGTGCTGGTTGAGGTCGGGGTGACATGTCGCTGTTGTCAGTGATGGGACGCACGCCAGGCCATCCTCAGTCACCGGGGTCCCCTCCCTCCAAGAACTCCCTCCCCTGCAGCTCCATGGTGGCTGTCTGAAGCTCATGCCGGGCGAGGATCGGAGGTGAGTCCGGTTTGAGCTACCTTTCTCCTGGAAAGTCTGGTCGTGGCGATATGTTGTTGTCGCCATTAGTAGAACCTGCGCGGGGTTTTTGTGTCCCAGGGTTTCCGATAGGCACGGGCTCCCTCTCCTGCAGCTCAGCAGCGGGTCCCTAAGGCTTATGCTGGATGAGGAACTGAGGCAAGTCCGGTTGCCGCTCTCCCTCTACTCTGCGGTCACTCTCTGTGTTGTATTCTCCCTCAAGCTTGACACTGATTAGCTTGTCTCTTAAGGGCCCGAAGGCGCACACGCTCGCTAAGACTCAGACCACCAAGGCATAACTCCAAATTGACTCACCCGCCTTTTGGTTGCAGTTGAAGAAAGTGACTTCAGGCCATAACGTTGATCCAGCCATAGTAATGTCTCTCTATCAGAATTACGCATTTGCCGAATGAGTCCGCTTGACCCAGAGAACAGAGCACGTGCCAGCCTTCCTCGCATAGATTAAGAACCAGTATGCTCTTTAGCTTCTCATCGTCAGCGCCATTCAGGTCAGCTGTGTCGACATAATCTTTAAACGCATTGAACCAGCGGTCCCACGGGACGGACAGTTCACCTGGGGTTTCCAGAAACAGTCGTAGTGATCTGAAGCATACTTCCATGGTTTAACTCTCATCGCCAAATGTTATGTCTGTAAACTGGAGAGACTCACAGAAAGTAATGTTTACTTGGAACACAAACTTTATTACATCAAGCATGAACTTACAACACAGGCTTATTGTTGTAGGCTGAGCCAATGGAGAAAGAGACCATAAGATGGCCAACCCTCCTTATAACGGCTCGGCGTGATGATGTCACCGCACGGCTGCGTTATCACACCGGTGCCAGTTAATTCTTTGTGGTTTTACAATACCACAGGAGGTAGAGAGTGGCCGAAAAAAAAAATCTGGTAACTTTTTTAGTTGCTAATTTATTTAAAATACAGGCACAGAAATGTAACCCAGTCTCATCACCAGTTGAGGCCACCGTGTCAGGAACAGCTGGCCAAAGAGCTCTAGATTTGCAAAAAATAAACAAAAAAACCCAATTATGTCGGAGCAAGGGGGAGGAAGATGCGCATTCACACAATTAAATATAGGACAAGGCAGCTGCAACTATTAGGGTTGCTTGGCAACCTCCGGTTGTCTTGTCAATACCAAGGTTATAGTGACAGTGTCATCTTCAGGGTTGTTTTCAACCCCGTCCACAATCTGTGGTCGTAGGTCTTTGATTATTACCTCCGCCAAGGAGGTTATGTTTTCATCAGCGTTGGTTTGTCTGTTTGTTTGCTAGCAAGATAACTCAAAAAGTTATGGACGGATTTTCATGAAATTTCCAGAGATTGTCAGAAATGGGGTATCCTACAGATGATTAGATTTTGGTGGTGATCCGGATCACCGTCTGGAAAAAAAACAAAACAAAACAAGCATCACAGTATAGCTAATATATGCCACTTGCCAATGGCATTTTTTTCATGGTCAAGGAATCTATAAAGTTAGACAAAATTAATGTAGGATTAAGATTTATGATGTTAAACACTGTATGGGGGGAACTGTGGCGCTTGGCGGAGGTCTGCGCTCTCCGAGTGCTTTTCTAGTTGCTTATTAATTTCAGCTGGCAGATTAATTGAGCGTTGCTCTCTACCAGTCCTACGGCCATGTATCCTCCTCTTGCCAGACATTCACTGGCTATATTTCATCACCACATGCACACTTATGCACGCACGCACACTCACACATGCACACACACACATAGTCCAATCAGTCACGCACCTGCTTGCCACACTGCTGTGACCACTTGCCTTCATTAGTGATTTGGATACTTATGGGAGGCAGTGTGACCAGTCAGTGTGGCAGCTTAAGTCAACATTGGACATCATGACTCGTGACTGTTGGCTTTTCCCTGGACTGAACCGTGTTGTTACCTCAGAGGCTTTCTGCTCCAACATGTATGTAAGTCTTCCTTAATTATACCTTCATTTCTGCTCCTGCTCAGCCTAGAGCGCGCTTGGCATTTCCTCTACACCAGCTAAGCGTGTAGCCGGTTGTCTCATCATGACTGATTGTGGATTGTATATGGATGTTTTGTATATTTTTTCCCTTCTGTTAATAAACACGCTACATAACTGCACGCTGGGCTCGTACTCATTCATATGTTCACTGCAAGTTATGCAGCGGACATGGCAGATGGCCCAATAGGTGCACATGCATGTGCTCGGATATGAGCAAACATTTGCATTTGTTCTGTTCCACAGACCACCTCTTCCAACCATTCCAAAGCTGGGGAAAGGTGCCGCTCTGCAGAATGGCAGGGAGCGATCACACTGACAGAAGTTCCATAGTTTAAGGGTCAAACCTTGGTCAGCACAGACCCATCACGACAGTGAGGACCTACTCTCACTGTTGATCTTGGTTTCATCTGTTCAAATGCTGTTCCAGAACTGGGCTGGCTTGTTTAGATGTTTTTGGCAGTCTAATCTGGCCTTTCTATTTTTGAGGCTGATTAGTGGTTTGCACCTTGTGGTGAACCCTCTGTATTTGCTCTCGTGAATTCTTCTCTTTAGGGTAGATTTAGATACTAATACACCTACTTCCTGGAGAGTGTTTTTCACTTGGGAGGATGCTGTGAAGGGGTTTTTGATCACCATGGAAAGGATGCTGCGATTGCCACTACTGTTGTCTTCTGTGGGCATCCAGGTCTTTTTGAGTTCTTGAGCTCACCAGTATCCTTTTTTTCCTCAGAATGTACCATGTTTTTTTTTTTGTTTTTTTTGTGGTTTATTCTTTCATTTATTTAGTTTCACAATAAAAATCTAATTCAGAAACAATTTGATTGAAGAAAGTTTACTTCTCTGCCCACATTTTTTTTTCCACAATATCTTTATTGAACCTTTTTTTTTTTTAAACAAACATGATACAAACAATCAAACACTAACACTAAAGTACTACAAAAAAAATGCACTAAAAACACCAACAACCACCAACAAAATCAAGTCTTCAACAATGCTCCTCTGTTTAGTCTAGACAATCCATTACATAAGTATACATATTATGTTCACCAGTTTGGAATTTACAAGGTCCACACACATCATTCACCTTCTTCTTCAAGAGTTATGTTTAAATTTTTTACATAATCAATAAAAGGTCTCCATATATTCTCAAACACAATTTCCTTTGATTTCAGTATATATGTTATTCTTTCTAATGGAAGGTTTGTTAACATCTGTCTTAACCACTGAGTCACATCTGGTCTATGAGTCTTTTTCCATAATAGTGCAATACATTTTTTTGGCATTAAGCAAACTGAGGTCTATGAATGTTCTTTCACTTTTATTAAAATTATGCTTTTCTGGGTACAGACCCAACAAAAACAGTTTAGGATTCAATATGATTTGTTTTGAGATTATTTTTTCAATTGTTACCCTCACCTCTTCCCAAAACATTCTTATTAATCTACATTCCCATACACAATGAAACAGGGTTCCTTTACTTTCCATGCATTTTGTGCACGTATCTGGTATATTTTTGTTATATCTATTTAACTCCTCCGGTGTAACATACATCCGCATTAACCATTTGAAATGTATCAATTTAAGACGTACATTTATTGATTTGGTTTGAGCTTCTGTACAAGCCAATTCCCATTGTTCCTCTGAAATTTCAGTTTGCAGATCTTCTTTCCAGTAGTTTAATCTTTTCAGTGAATTTTCGCTTGAAGATAGTGTCAATGAGTTATAAAACTCTGAAATAATACCCTTTCTTTTACTATCTTTCATAAACATTTTTTCCAAGGATGAATAAATAGGTCGAGTGAGAGCTTTATTTTGATTTGATCGAATAAAGTTTCTAAGTTGAAGATATTTTAAAAAAATGTGTTCTATTAAGATTAAATTTGATCCTCAGCTCTTCAAAAGACATTATGTTATCTGCACATGGCAAATATAAATCCTGAATCTTTTGTATCCCTTTTAAATTCCATACTTTAAATACAGCGTCCGCTCTCCCTGGTTTAAAATATTGATTACCCCATATTGGACTAAATTGTGACAATAACTGTGGTTCTTTTAAATAGTTTTTAGCTTCACACCATATTTTGATCATATGCTTTACAAATGGATTTTTAACTTGTTTTTGTAATTTTTTTGCCGAATCTGAGTATATAAATACGGGAAGAGGTAAAGGTAAATTGTATGATTCCATTTCAGTCCAGTGAGGGAGATCATTTAATGAAAAATAATATGTCATAGATCTCAGTTGTGCCGACCAATAATACAACATAAAATTTGGACATTTCAGACCCCCACGATCAAATGGTAAATATAATAAAGACAGACGTAACCTAGCCCTCCTGTTGCTCCATATAAATTCCACTAACTTTTTTTTAATTCTCGAGAATAAATCTAAAGGTGGTGGTAAGGGAATGTATTGAAATAAATAAAGTATTTTAGGTAAAATATTACTTTTAAGTATATTGATTCTCCCTATCATCGACATTGGTAGTGACATCCATCTCTGAAGTAACTCATTGATATCTGTCATTAAGGCTTCATAATTGACACTGGCGACTGATTCTAGCTTAGGCACAATTTGAATTCCTAAATATTTAAACTGATTTACAACATTAAATTGATTTACCTCAGGGTCTGGGTAATTTCTCTGGGTCTCATTTAGCATTAATATTGAAGATTTAGTTTTATTTATTTTATATCCTGATATTTCCCCAAAATTCTTTATTAAATTCAACAAGGTTGGAATTGATTTTTTTAGATTCGACATAAACAAAATTATGTCATCGGCGTACAGGGAGATTTTATGTTCTGTTGGTCCAACTTTAATTCCATATATTTGTGAATGTAAACGTATCGCCATCGCTAAAGGTTCAATTGCCATAGTAAACAGTAAAGGTGAAAGTGGACAGCCTTGTCGACATCCTCTATTGATTTTCATTGATTTTGAAATATTGTTATTTGTTAGGATTTCTGCTGTAGCATTATTGTATATTATCTGAACCCCTTTTATGAAATTATTTCCAAGTCCAAACCTTTGTAAGACTTCAAAAAGAAAGGGCCATTCAACTCTGTCAAAGGCCTTTTCGGCGTCCAGTGACAGGAGAGCTGTATCCGGTGCTTCTTTATTAAAATAAATAATATTAAATAGTCTTCTTACATTATGGAAGCCTTGTCTTCCCTTTATAAAGCCATTCTGATCTCAATTAATAATATTTGGTAAAATTTCTTGTATTCGTCTTGCTAAAATTTTACAGATTATCTTAAGGTCGGCATTTAATAGGCTTATTGGTCTCATATTTTCACATTTATTAGAGGGCTTACCTGGTTTTGGCAGCAGTATAATTAAGGCATTATTCATGTATGATGGTAAATTATTATTTTGAAATGCTTCTAAAACCATTTCCAAAAAAGGTTTTATTAATTTATTCTTAAATTTTTTATAAAGGTCAACTGGAAGACCATCTGGTCCTGCACTTTTTCCTGATTTCATATTATCAATGGCTAGCCCAACTTCTTCTTGACTAATTTTAGACTCCAATATCTCCCTGTTTTCATTTGGAATACACGGTATAGATAGTTCGTTCAAAAATCCATTTAGTTTTATTAAATCAGATTCATTTTTGGTATCATATAATTTTTCATAGTAATCTCTAAAGGCTCTGTTAATTTCTAAAGGATCTATAACTACCTGTCCGTTACTTATAATACTGGTAATTGGCGTTCTTAATTCTAATTGTTTAATCTGCCATGCCAGTAATTTTCCTGATTTTTCACCTTGTTCATAAAAAGATTGTTTCAATCTTAGAAGACTCGAGGCAGCTCTATTCGCTGATTTTTTGTCGTATTCAGCTCTCAAAATCAGTAATTCATTCTCCAACCTTGGATCACTTCCTGCATACACTTTTTCCTGAAGACTTTTTATTTTATGTTCCAATTTGGCTCTCTCCTCTCGAGTCTTCTTAGATTTTGATCCTGTATAACTAATAATATGTCCCCTAATAAAAGCTTTGAAAGCCTCCCACTTTACACATGCTGATGTTTGTGTAGTATTGATGTCAAAGAACTCATCTATCTGTTTTTCTATATACTTGACAAATTCCTCATCCTGAAGCCATTTATGCTGAAATTGCCATCTACCTGATTCCTTTGTCAATTTTTTATCTACATATATTAGACAGCAGGGTGCATGATCAGAGATCACGATGTTATCATAAAAGCAGTTTTGAATCTTGGACCTTAATTCTGTGGAAATCAAAAAATAATCAATACGTGAGAATGTCTTGTAGGTACTGGAATAACAAGAATAGGCTTTAACTTGTGGTTTCATTTCTCTCCATATATCTAACAATCTCAATTCTTTCATAAAATGATTAATAGTCATCCTACATCCATTGTGCGTACAATCCAGTCCTGTTGATCTATCTATACCTGGATTCAATGTACAATTAAAATCCCCTGCTATTATATGTTGCCCTGTAAGTGATGATAAGATAAGAAATAAATTAGCAAAGAACTTTTGATCATCTATATTGGGACCATATAAGTTCACAAGATTTATATTTTCTAATAGCAAAAACCTTGAATGATTACATATCTTCCAAATTTGTCTCCAATTACATTTTTCACTTGAAAAGGGACTGATTTATGTATGAGAGTCATAACTCCCCTGGCCCGGGATGAAAATGATGAGGTGAAGACACTTCCTTGCCATCTCCTCCTAATTCTTTTTATATCCTCCTCTATTAGATGAGTTTCTTGTAAAAACACAATTTTTGAACCCATGTCTTTTATTTTATTCATAACTTGTTTAAGTTTTTTTAAATTTTGTAGACCTCTGCAATTCCATGAAGTTAAATTAAGATTAACGCCTTGGTTTATGATTAATAGAGAGTTTGGGATTACCTTGCAGTGTAAACATGCTCATACAGAGAAGCAAAAACATGAGTGGTTGAACATTTATCCTACAAACTACACACAAACAAATTCCCCCTTCCCACACTTGTGGCAAACCCCCCAAAATCAAAAGAAAAATTCTGTCTCCCGATATAGCCATCGACCGCTCCACATCCACGGGGAACAGCCTAAGCCACTCCTTCTTCATCCTCCCAATCACCCTAACTCTACTGCTTTTATGACGTAACATTAACTCTCCTCTGTAGTTTTCCAACTTAACTCCAAAATTTTTAACAACTTTGTACATCATAGTTTTTTTTTTTTTTTTTTTTTTTTTAATATATAATACAATCTATATTTTGTAAACTTGCTATTTACTTCAAGTCAGTCAGATGCCTGTGCAAATGCTTAATTATTCTACCTTATATTTTGTTCATGCTTAGCTCCCACCAATCTCTTCTTCTTCTTTGATCTTCTTGATGAACTCCTGCGCTTCCTCTGGGGTCTTGAAGATGTGGGTTCTGCCCTCATACGTGGTCAACAGTCTCGCAGGATAGATTACACCATGACGAATCCCAAGGTTGCGCAGCTCCTTACGTATGGGATCAAACTGCTTCCTCAATTGTTGGATTCCTGTGGCCAAATCTGGGTAGAACCGCACCTGCTGATCCTGGTGTTTAATCTCTCCTTTAGCTTGTGCAGCGTTGAAGATCTTCATCCTGTCTCTGTTGCTGAGAAACTTCATAATTAAGGTCCTCGGTGGTCCCTTATCTCTCCGTGGGCCAATACGGTGTGCATTTTCCAGAACCACTGCTGATTGCAACTCCGCGCTGCCCAGCGCCTCCGGAATCCACTTTTCCAGAAAGGAACATGCGTCCCGACCTAAGGATTCCTCCGGAAGACCCACCAGCCTCAAGTTGTTCCGTCTCGACCGAGATTCCAAATCCAGAATATTATCTTCCAGACATTTATTTTTTTTTTCCAAAGTGCGCACCTTTAATTGAAGACGGGTGACGTCATCTTCAGCACTAGAGAGACGGAGCTCCATCTGCGCCATTCGTTCTACACAGTCACCCAATTCCTTTCTCATTCCTTCCAACACTGCCATAATCCCATCAAATCTAGAGGAAAAGTCCGCTCTCATTGAACTCATGGCAGCCATCAGCGCATCTGCGCCTCTCCCCGCAGACATCGCACCGTTGCCAGCCTCCTCCGCCATATATGGAATTTTATTTGCTGCGTCACAGACCTGAAAGTCCGTTAATTTGGACTGTTTCAGCGGCTCACTTTTTCCTCTACCTGGTTTTCCAGCCTTAGGCTTCGCCGACATATCCTCGCCCAAACGCTGGGATACGTTCTGTCCCAAATGAGAGAGTTATTTGCCGATTTTTTTTCTCCAGGAGCAGAGCAGAGTGAGACACGTCCGTCTTACGTGGCAGCCATAACCGGAAGTCAGAATGTACCATGTTGATTTGGCATTCCGAACATTTCCACAGTCTCTCTGATGGATCTCTTCTTTTTTTTCAGCCTAAGGATGGTCTGTTTCACTTCCTGTCATGAACTGGGCTGGACCTGCCACCCCAGCTCCTTGACACGGTGGTTGTTATGCCCTCAGGAGGCTCCTCCTGGGAGACTCTGACCTCTGCTCAGCTGTGACAGCTCAGCCATGCCCTTCTCTCCTGCCAGTTCTTACCAGCTGTCTTCCTTTGGTTATTTTCTCTGCTGTACACACACACACACACACACTTATATCTTCACCTGCATTCTCATTCTCATTCACTCCTTGCATACACACACACACACACACACACACACACCCTCATTCATTTCCACCTACATGCTCTATGCTCCCTCATTCACTCACACATACACACACTCACTCACTGGTGCAGACGTCCATTCACACAGGTGTTTCCACTCACGCTCTTCCACACTTTCTCTCCTCTCTCCACACCGGCATACACTCTGCTCGTTAGTGTTGCTGTATTTAAGATCTCAGTTCGCCATTGTGCATTGTCGGGTGATTGAGGTGAGTTCCGGAATAGCCTTCATCTGTCTATTTCCCCTTCGTTTTCTCCAGCCTGTGGACTTGATGGATTTACTCGGACAGCTCCAGCTTCGTGAGTACAAACTTTCACCCCTGCTGTCTGTTTTTCCAGATGGCTCTTTTCCAGGCTCCTCCTCCATTCCTCCGTTGCAGTTCCGTCTGCCTTGGAACATTTTTTCCCCATGTTTGACTCGCTTGTCCTATTGCGCGTCCTAGAGACTTCCCTGTACTCCCTTGGCTCACTGTGTTTGGACTGTTATATTTTGTTCTGCACAATAAAGCACGCACAATGTATTTCTGCAAGTGGGTTTCATTCCTTCTGCCTTTAACAGGCAGAAGAAACATGACAGAATCACCCAACATGTAGAAACCCAGCAGAACCGTTGTGAGTGTGTTTTTCTTTTTCACCCTTTTGTATTTTTCATCCAGCTACTCTCCCAGCATGAACTTTGTGATTTTCGCTTCTTGGGCTCGTGCTACCCACTCCCCGGAGGAAAGTTTTTATTTGCTGGACATAGCTGTCGGGGTGATGCAGATGTGCCCCAGCCTTTGGAAGTACCCGGAATTTGTGCCGCTGCTCACCCAGATCTGCGAGATCTGCATCCTCAGGACCTTCTACAGAGGTGCGGTGGAGAGTGTTCTGACGTACTGCATTGCTACATGGTATTCCAGCTGCAGTATGTCAGACAAAAAAGCCCTGCAGAGGATAGTCAAGGGGGCGGAGAGGGTAATTGGAGTCTCCCTCCCCTCTGTCCAAGAACTTTTTCAGAACCGTTGTAGGAGCAGGGCACTAAACATTGTCAAGGACCGTTCTCACCCTCTGCATAAACACTTTGAACTTCTTCCATCTGGTAAACGATTCCGGAGCATCAGAGGCAGAACCACCAGACTGATCAACAGCTTCCTTCCACAAGCTGTCAGGATGCTGAACAGTTGACCCGGAATCTCTCATACACACTACTGCACCTATGGACATTTTGTATATTATAGTTAGTTATTCTTCTTTTTCCCCAAGTATGTCTCAGGGATGTGTGAATGGATGGGGGGGGGAGCTATGTGGGAATGTGTCTTAAATCATGCTGCTTCTTATATGGATGCCGAGAGAAATGCAATTTCATCTTGCCTGCACTACAGTTGTATGTACAGCAATATGACAATAAAGTTTGATTTGATTTGACTTGACAGCACTGTGAGGAAGCGTTACGAGGGTCCTCCGCAGCACCCTCCAGGCAGCCAAAGAAGCGCTCCTGGAGGCTGAATGCCCAGCACACGCTTCCCCAACCAGTGTCCTCTTCTCCTCGTCTAACGCATCGTCCTACTCCCGGGGAGACGGAGCAAGACACCGAGACAGCGGCTGACGTCGTCACCAGCCAGGAACTCAGGCAAGTGTTACTACAGTCACTTGCTCTTTCGACTGATGTAGTACGCCAGATTCCTGTGGAGGAGCTCCAGGTTTTGCTTTCCATTGGGGCTCCCCCGTCAGCTGCTGTCACCACTCCTCTGTCCTTTGTCTCTGTTTCCCAGGAATTCTCACTGGTCCCGAGAGGAAGTAGCCAGACGCCGGAGGAGCCAAGGGAGAGAGAAGCCTAAGCCACAGCGTAAGAACCATCCGGAAGAAACCCTCCTCTGTATCAACAGCCATGGATTTGACGTCACCCCCGGCTATTCCTGCGGCAGAGCCAATCTCCGTGCCAGCTGTTCCGCCGACTCTCCCACGCCTGTGCTGCCAGAACCGGGTCCTCCTCTGTTCTCTGAGGGGCCCGTTACTGTCGTCGACGCAGGGGAGGATGGTAGCTCGCCACCGGCAGCAGTTCCCACTGAGACCCGGGAGATCAGGCAAGTGTGTTTACATTCAATCTCCATGAACAATGATGAATCTTGTCTGTCTCCCGGGTAAGAGCCTCAGGTTGTGCAGTCACCTGAGCGCTCTCTCCCTGCTGCCACTGTACAAGACTTACTGATCCCCTCCGTGTCTCCTCCCCATTTTTCCGAGTGCTTGCCGGAGTCAAGCCGCTAGATTGTGGAGGAGCTTGTGGCCCTGGGTGATCAAGAACAAGGGTCAACACAAAGTGGACCCCCAGCCGTCAACACCGGAGAAGCAGCCTGCGTGTGGGGATTCCACTGGGGGCTTCAGGACTGCCACCACCACCATCATGCCTGCTGCGGCGGCACCTGAGCTGGACCACCCAGAGGCCAGGCCCGAGACAGCGGTACCAAGTTCGTCGGAGTCCTGTACGGCGGTGGAGCTGGAGCTCAGGCAAGTGCTCTATTTTGTATTCCTCTTGTCTGTATTTGAGCATTCTTGCCTGGCTCTTGGTGAGGAGAGCTGGGTGCAGCCACTAGCTGCACCTGAACTCTTCTTGCCAGGCTACGCCGCTGCTGGTGACCCTGACCCTCTATCTCTCTTTCCTGTCTCCGAGCCTGCGTCTAGGGTTGCCGGAAAGGATCTGCTGCCGTTGGAGTCCACCGTGGGTGCAGCGGCGCTCTGGCCAGGGTCCACCGCGGGTGCAGCTATGTCCCAGTACAGGACCACCACGGGTGCAGCTATGTCCCAGACTGGGGCCACGGGGGGCGGAGGGGCATCTCCCTCATCACTGTCCATTGACGTCGGGGCACCCCTTCTCTGGGCTTCCCTTCCTACTTTGGGTCTTCCCGTGAGTAGGCCGCCTCCTGGGCCTTCTCTCCTGAGCTGGTGGCCTTCAGACTCAAGCCGTCCACCCGGTGAACTGTGCTGTGGATGTCGGTGGCTCAGTTTCCCTAGCCAGCCACCTGAACCGCCCGCCTGGGCAGCCTGCCTGGTTCTGGATGTGGTCAGGCCACTTGACCGGCCTCCTATCTCCCCTGGGGCCTGGGCCTTTGGTCGGCCCCCTGAACTATGGGACTCTGGGGGTTTTGGGGGAGTGTTGTTCTGGGTGTTAGGACGTATGTACTCTGGGTTTGCCTGTTCTACCTTGTTGTGTTCCCACCTGACCTGGTTTCCCCCACCTCCCACCCTGGTACTTCCAAATGTAAATGCCCCATCTTGAATTAACTTCAGACCTTTTACTTGTTTGATGGATTAACAAGGGAAAAGCCCATGCAGCCCATGAAATAATTTTGAGTCAATTGTTCAATTATTTTTACTTTTGAGCCCCTGAAATGAATTTCTGTATAAAAATGGTTGCAATTCCTAAACTGTACCTCCAATTTGAATGTGGATACCCTCAAACTAAAGCTGAGAATCTGCACTGTAAGACCACATTGATTACACAAGGTTACAAAAATAGCTTTTTTAAACTGTCCGTGTTTTTTCAGCTGATTTAAGACTATTTTGCACAGCTGAATCCAAAAATGACATCCACTTCTCTCGATCAGGTCAGGTTTTTATGCCAAGTTAATTTTTAAAAAATCTGATCTTCTGACAAAATTGATTACATTTTTGTGACATAATTGGTTGATTTTTGTTAATATTTCTCATCCGAAATAGACTTTTAAGAGAAAAAATTGTTTTCTAACACAATTTATTGATTAAATATTACAAACTTCGATTACTGTAAATCGAATAGTAGACATTGATAAAGGTAAGAACATGTAAATTGAATGTTATGTTGTAGCCACACATATGCCTTACATAATGCCTCACATCTCAGATAAGAACAAAGTGCAGAGTTTCCTTGGAGATAACAGGAAGCTGTGAAAGTGTAATGTTTGGTATGCAAGAGACAGCTTGGAGGATCCTTTGCGTGCCAGGAGACGGCTTAGAGGATCCTTTGTGGGCCAAAGACTGTGAGGGGGATGCTAAGGGATTAAAGAGGAAATGCATTGTTACTTTTTGATTTGAATGCAATGTGACTTGTGAGCTGTGGGGAGACCTAGGTATATAAGGGACGAGTTTTTTCTGAGATGCTCTCTTTCTACTTTGCTCATGTTGGAGACGTGTAATAAACTGCCTTGAGACAAACAATGCCTCGTCAATTACACACTCCACACTGGTGACCCAAGACGTAGCATGCAGCAAGAAGAGAATTCCCCAGGGCCAGCCTCGTTGGGAGCCCCCAGCCAAGCGTATGCCGTTACGGTCCAGCTACCGGACTTTTGGCAGCACAACCCGCGCTCCTGGTTCCACCTGGTTGAGGCACAGTTCGCCCTCTGGGGAATATCGGTAGATGACACGAAATTCTACCATGTGATCATGAAGCTCGATAACCACACGGCTCAGCATGTGGAGAGCCTTCTGGAGCAGCCACCAGCCAGCGACAAATACGGCACGTTGAAGGCTGCACTCATCCAGCACTACACTCTCTCGGTTGAGGAGAGAGCGGAGAGACTCCTGGCGCTGACCGAGTTGGGAGATGGCACGCCCATTGACCTGATGGAGAAGATGCTGAGGTTCAAAGGCTCGGACGATGACCACTTCATCTTTACCCACCTCTTCCTCAGGACCCTGCCGTCAACGACGAGAGCGGCCCTGGCCAGTTCGCCGTTGTTGGCCCAGCGGGACTACTGCGCGCTGGCCCGGGAGGCGCATCGGATTGTCAGTGCCAGCAGAGAGTGCGCGGCCACGGCGGCAGCGACGGAGCTCGGCGCGGCGGCCGGAGATGGCGGGGAGCCAGGGACAGCGGTAGCAGAACCACCGACGACGGCATGGGCGGGGGCCAAGGAACGCGGAGGAAACACCCTTTGTTTCTACCACCGCCGCTTTGCAGAGAAGGAACGCAAATGTATACCACCATGCCAGTTCAAGCGTTCGGGAAAACGCCAAGACCGGGGGTCGGTAGCAGCTGCGACCCTCGGGGTGGAGAACAAGCTGCTCTACTTGACGGACGCACGCTCGGGGAGGCATTTCCTCGTGGACACAGGCGCCCAGTTGAGTTTCATCACGCCTTCCTACACTGACCGGCTGGCACGTTCCAGCGGCCCCGAGATGGCAGCAGCGAACGGCTCGGAGATTAAAACCTTTGGTGAGAGGACTCTGCTTCTGTCTCTACACGGCCGTACATTTGAGTGGACTTTTGTCATAGCAGCATTGAATTTCAATATATTGGGGGCTGATTTTTTGTGCTCACATGGTTTGTTGGTTGATGTCGCTAACAGGCGCCTGGTTAATGCACTTTCTTTTGATTCTATTCCCTGTACAGCTCGAGCGGCCCGGCCAACAGCACAAGCCAATGTCACAGCTGCAAGCGGTAAGTTCCACACACTGCTCACTCAGTTCCCAGCACTCACGGTCCCCACATTTTCGGCGGCCGTCGCTAAACACGGGGTGGAACATTTTATTACCACCACCGGACCGCCCGTTTTTGCCAAACCTCGGTGCTTGGATGCAGCTAAACTGGCCATAGCGCGCGAGGAGTTCGCCAACCTGGAGAGGTTGGGCATCATCAGGCGTTCGAACAGCCCATGGGCTTCCCCGGTACACATGGTCCCGAAAGCTGACGGCTCGTGGCGACCTTGCGGGGATTTCCGCAGGTTGAACAACGCCACAGCGCATGACCGCTACCCAATCCCTCATATCCAAGATTTTTCCATTCATTTGGCAGGGGCGCGTGTTTTTTCTAAAATAGACTTGGTCTGCGGTTACCACCAAGTCCCAGTGCGCGCTGAGGACATACCCAAAACAGCGGTGATAACTCCATTTGGCCTATTCGGGTTTTTGCGCATGCCATTCGGGCTTAAAGGGGCTGCACAGACGTTCCAACGCATGATGGACGCGGTGCTGCGCGACCTCCCTTTCGTGTTCGTCTACTTGGATGATATCTTGGTAGCCAGCGCGTCCGAAGACGAACACGAAAACCACCTTACGGCAGTTTTCCGGAGGTTGGGAGAGCATGGGTTAATAATCAACCCAGCGAAGTGTCAGTTTGGGGTGGCGCAGATTGATTTTTTAGGACACCATGTCTCCCCCGAAGGAGCGGTCCCGCTACCTGACAAGGTGCGCGCGGTAGCAGATTTCCCCCGGCCACAGACGGTCAGGGCGTTACAGGAGTTTTTGGGAATGGTGAATTTTTATAACCGTTTCCTCCCCCGCGCAGCGCAGCTCATGCAACCGCTGTATGCCGCGCTCAAAAAACAGAAACCCGCGAATAAGATCGAGTGGTCCCCGGAGCGGGAGCGAGCGTTCTCGGAAGTCAAAGCAGCCCTGGCAAACACTGCGTTGTTGGCACATCCAGACCCAACGGCCCGCATAGCGCTCACCACTGACGCGTCAGATGTGGCCATAGGGGCGGTTGTGGAGCAGCATGTAGCCGGGGCTTGGCAGCCGCTCGCCTTTTTCAGCAGGACCTTGCGCGATAGTGAACGTAAATACAGCGCGTTTGACAGGGAGTTGCTGGCTCTCCATTTGGCCATTCGCCACTTCCAGTTCTGGCTAGAAGGGCGCTGTTTCACTGCGTTCGTTGACCACAAGCCACTAACATTCGCGATGGCCAAAGTTTCAGAACCGTGGTTGGGACGGCAGCAGAGGCAACTAGCCGCGATCTCAGAGTTTACTACCGATATTCAGCACGTGTCGGGTAAACTGAATGTAGTGGCAGACTGCCTCTCGCGCGCCGTGGCTGCCCCTGTCCGCGTGGGGATAGATTACACAGCCATGGCCGCGGAGCAGGTTAGTGACACGGATGTGCGCGCGCTCCAGTCTGGACCAACAGGGTTAAAGCTGGAGAGCAGGGTGCTGCAAGATGGTATGCCCCCTCTAATCTGTGATGTCTCCACGGGGCGGCTGCGTCCCGTGGTACCAGCAGCGTGGCGCCACCATGTTTTTGACTCGATTCATTCTTTGGCGCACCCGGGGGTGCGTGCGTCGGTCAAAATGGTAGCAGAAAAATTTGTGTGGCCGGGCCTCCGCAAACAAGTGAAAGAGTGGGCGGCAGCCTGCATGGCGTGCCAATGAGCCAAGGTACACAGACACACGAGGGCCCCCTTGGAGCCATTTCACATTCCGGCTAAGAGGTTTGACCATGTTCACGTGGACCTCGTGGGTCCCCTCCCGCCATCACAGGGGTGCACACACCTTCTGACAATGGTGGACCGCACCACGCGCTGGCCGGAGGTGGTTCCTTTGGCGTCAACCACAGCGGAGGAGGTAGCGCGCGTTTGTAACAGCATGGGTGGCGCGTTTTGGAGTCCCGTCAGACATTACGTCCGACAGAGGCCCTCAATTTGTTTCCGAACTTTGGTCAACAATGGCCCGCAGCCTAGGTGTCGCAATTCACCGTACAACCGCGTACAATCCACAGGCTAATGGGTTATGCGAACGTTTTCACAGGTCATTGAAAGCGGCTCTCAGGGCATCACTGACGGATGCAAATTGGGTAGACAAGCTACCGTGGGTTTTATTAGGGTTGCGTTCTGCACCTAAAGAAGACTTAGAAGCTTCCCCAGCTGAACTCGTTTTTGCGCAGCCACTTCGGCTGCCTGGGGAGTTTCTCCCGGATAATCCTGCGCCAGGCAGCTCCCCGTCTCAGCTGTTGCAGCGTAGCATTGACACAGGCACGCTGCCGGGCCCTGCCCACCACAGTTTTCCGCGCGTTTTTGTGCCTAAAACTTTGAAGAATGCGGAGTTTGTTTTTGTCAGACATGATGCACATCGCCCCCCACTACGACCGCCTTATGATGGACCGTTCAGAGTGTTGGAAACAGGGGACAAGCATTTTTTGCTAGATTTGGGTGGTAGGAGGGAAAAGGTTGGCATAAACAGACTCAAACCCGCTTTTGTGGTGGTGGACGAGCAAGTGCTGTTGGCGAGGGCCCCTCGGCGTGGAAGACCCCCACGAGGAGCTTCCCAGAGTAATATTTCCCCAGAACACCCGCAGGGACTGACAAAAGGTTTTCACCCCCAGACAGCAGCTCCCCAGCAGGACAGCGCCGCTGAGGCGGTGAATCCTGGTTACAGCAGATACGGGAGAAGACTGAAGCCCAAGCAGCATGTGGATTGAGGTGTAATGATTCTATCACAGCATGCAGACTTTTATTCTTTTGTTCCATCTAAAATGTTTGGGGGGGGGGTAGTGTAGCCACACATATGCCTTACATAATGCCTCACATCTTAGATAAGAACAAAGTGCAGAGTTTCCTTGGAGATAACAGGAAGCTGTGAAAGTGTAATGTTTGGTATGCAAGAGACTGCTTGGAGGATCCTTTGCGTGCCAGGAGACGGCTTAGAGGATCCTTTGTGGGCCAAAGACTGTGAGGGGGATGCTAAGGGATTAAAGAGGAAATGCATTGTTACTTTTTGATTTGAATGCAATGTGACTTGTGAGCTGTGGGGAGACCTAGGTATATAAGGGACGAGTTTTTTCTGAGATGCTCTCTTTCTACTTTGCTCATGTTGGAGACGTGTAATAAACTGCCTTGAGACAAACAATGCCTCGTCAATTACACACTCCACAATGTCATCATTTTTCAAAATTCCGAGCTTCAACTTCCGTTTATTCAAACCTCTAGAATGCTCAGCGGCAGGGAAGTCTCTCTTCATTGTCCAAAAGTAATCAGCCATCATGACAATTTATGACATCATGTCATAAACTGGCACATGCAAACGCTTCAGAGTTTGAGAAATTTCAAGAAATAAAAGAATTTTGCATCATATAAAGCGAAAATACCCATACATGTGAACAAAAACATAAAAAAAATATGGCCATAGTTCAAAAAAATTGACCTAAATGAGCAAAACCAATGTGATTTTTGGATTCAGCACATCAAAATTGTCCTAAATCAGCTAAAAAAAACCCTAGACAATAAATTTGGTGTTGAGTAGTGTTATGTAACTCTATTGTAGGGAGTTAGAAATGAAGAAGCGATGTGGCTTTATAAATCAAAGTTTAATATCAGCTTCACCTCCCTAACATGTCTCATCTCGGTGCAGAAGCAGAATAAGAGGTCGAACGCAGTCAGACCTTCATACTTATACCCACACTCAACAAAAGACATTGCATATCAAAGCTGACATCCCGCATTAACATAATCCCCCCTCCATTGTCCTCCGTCTCCTCCACCTGACCCTGGGTGGTCAGGGAGATCGATCCGGTCTCCACCGCTGTGACTCTGTCTGCTCTTTGATCCTCGCTGGCGGTTGAGACCTCTTGTCCTGTTCATAGGCGTTAGGTCATTCCACATATGTAATCACTAAACATTCTAATATAAGATAAGATAAGCCTTTATTAGTCCCACAACGGGGAAATTCCAGGATTGCAACAGCACAGGGATAGCAACACTCAGAGCAACAATCAGAAGGCAAGAAAAAAAAAAAAACAAGCAAGCAAGAGCAGCTAATATACATATGTACATATTACTATAAAATATATATATACACACACACACACAGACACACAGTGCAGAGCATTGTAGCTGGATGGAATAAATATATGAATATATGAACACACAGTGCAGAGCATTGTAGCTAGATGGAATAAATATGTAAATATATAAACACCCACAGTACGGAGCATTGCAGCTAGGTGGAATAAATATGCAAGTATATAAACACACACAGTGCGGAGCAATGTAGCTAGATGGAATAAATATATAGATATATAAATATAAACACACCCAGTGTGTTTATATTTATAAATGTATATGTATATGTATATGTCCCAGTGTATATACATGTACATACTGTATACAGTACATGTATATGTATATGTACCCAGTATATGTCTATACTGGGTATAGACATGTACCCAGTATATGTCTATACATATGTAGGTATGGAATATATGATTAATATAAGCCACAGCCCCCCCAAACGACAAAGAAAAGGACAATCAAATTAAGTTTACAGTTTAAGATAATCTCTATGACATATTATACTGTTAACCTCTTGACAGGGAAAACGAGGAAAAATCTTTCCAGCAGTCATGCTCCTGTAGAGAATTCAGTGGTAACAACAACAGTATAGTAATATCACAAATCATCCTTAGAACTGTCACGGCACAATCTGATAACACAGTTAACAAGTCTTGGTCAATTTGTATCAGTCCCTGTGCCGTCTGGGTTTTAATCTTCTCCCGAATCTGCTGTGGGTCCGCTTTGGCGTCGTGGTGGGACCCTCCTGTAAGGAATCTGCAGCTTGGGGAGGAGAGTGGTTATTTGTTCCCTGCAGGGGGGCTGAGTTTTTTTTCTTGGGGGGTCTACCCCGCCGAGGTGCTCTCACCACCCGTGCAGGTTCGTCTCTCAACAAGAAGGCAGGTTTAAGTCTGTCAATGCTGACTGTTTCTTTTCTGTTCCCTAAATCAAGCACAAAATGCTTATCACCAGGTTCCAGCACTCTGAATGGTCCGTCGTATGGTGGACGGAGCGTTGATTTTAAAGCTTCGTGCCTAACAAAAATGAACTCGGCGTTTTTTAAAGCTTGGGGGACAAAAACCCGTGGAAAAGAGTGATGTGCCGGTCCGGGAAGAGTGTCCGGTCCGGTGCTGCCTAAAGGCTTCAGGGCTGGAAGATGCCCGGGCTTTGGGTTCTCTGGTAAAAACTCACCTGGAAGTCTGAGAGGTTGTGCAAAAACTAATTCTGCTGGGGAGGCGTCTAGATCCTCTTTAGGCGCAGAACGCAACCCTAATAAAACCCAGGGAAGTTTATTCACCCAATCTGTATCCGTTAGTGAGGCCCTGAGGGCGGCCTTTAAAGATCTGTGAAAACGCTCGCATAACCCATTAGCCTGAGGGTGATATGCGGTGGTGCTGTGAATTGTCGCCCCTAAGCTGCTAGCCATGGCTGACCAAAGCTCTGAGACAAATTGAGGCCCCCTATCGGACGTGATGTCCGATGGGACGCCGAAACGTGCCACCCAGTTTGTTAAAAAAACGCGAGCGACTTCCGCAGCTGTGGTTGACGCCAAAGGGATTGCCTCAGGCCAGCGTGTAGTACGGTCTATCATCGTCAACAGGTGTGTGAAACCCTGAGACGAAGGTAGTGGTCCCACGAGGTCGACATGAACATGGTCAAACCTTCTGGCTGGGATTCGAAAAGGCTCTAGAGGAGCTTTTGTGTGTTTGTGTATTTTGGCGCGCTGACAAGACATGCAAGTTTTTGCCCATTCCTTTACATTTTTGCGCAGGCCCGGCCAAACAAACTTTTCTGCGACCATTTTAACCGAGGCGCGCACCCCTGGGTGCGCAAGGGAGTGAACCGAGTCGAAAATGCGGCGGCGCCATGCAGCTGGGACTAACGGGCGAGGTCGGCCGGTTGAAACGTCGCAGATTGGGGGGGTACACCGTCACGTTATCCCCTTTCCTCCAGTCTTAACCCTGTTGGTCCAGACAGGAGCGCGCGCACGTCCGCGTCGCTGCTTTGTTCCTCTGCCATGGCTGCGTAATCTATCCCTACGTGAACTGGGGCCGCGTACGCGTCCGCGTTGGCGAAGAGTTCTGCGGCTGAGGTAGTATAATCTGTCTCCTCGTGGTCTGGCGATGTCACAGCGCGAGAGAGGCAGTCTGCTACCACGTTAAGTTTGCCTGCCACATGTCGAATGTCTGTGGTGAACTCTGAAATTGCAGCTAGCTGTCTTTGTTGCCTGCCTGACCATGGTTCTGAAATTTTAGCCATCGCAAAAGTGAGCGGTTTGTGGTCTACAAAAGCCGTGAAGCGCCGCCCTTCTAACCAGAACTGGAAGTGGCGGATGGATAAATGAAGCGCTAACAGCTCCCTGTCAAAAGTGCTGTATTTACGCTCGGTTTGGTTTAAAGATTTGCTAAAAAATGCTAAAGGTTGCCAGGTTCCACCAACATGTTGCTCCACGATTGCCCCTATGGCCAGGTCTGAAGCGTCTGTGGTTAACGCTATGCGGGCCGAGGGATTGGGGTGAACCAACAATGTGGCATTCGCTAGAGCACTTTTTACTTCCGCGAAGGCGCGTTCGCGCTCCGGGGTCCATTCGACCGCGTTGGAAGGCTTTTGTTTTCTGAGCGCGGCATACAGGGGCTGCATGAGTTGAGCTGCGCGGGGGAGGAAACGGTTGTAAAAATTCACCATTCCGAAAAATTCTTGCAGCGATTTGACCGTTTGTGGTCGTGGAAAATTTTTTACCACGCGGACTTTGTCTGGCAATGGGACTGCCCCCTTCGGTGAAACTCTGTGTCCCAAAAAATCAATTTGTGACACACCGAATTTGCATTTGGCTGGGTTGATTATTAACCCGTGCTCTTCTAGTCTCTGAAAAACTGTAGTGAGGTGTTGTTCGTGTTCTTCCTCTGACGGGCTGGCTACCAGCATATCGTCGAGGTAGACGAACACGAAGGGGAGGTCGCGTAATACCGCGTCCATCATACGCTGAAAGGTTTGAGCAGCGCCTTTGAGGCCAAACAGCATCCGCAAAAATTCAAAAAGACCAAAAGGGGTTATTACAGCCGTTTTAGGAATGTCTTCTGCTCGAACGGGGACTTGGTAGTAGCCGCGGACCAGGTCTATTTTAGAAAAAATGTGCGCACCCGCCAGATGTAGTGAAAAATCTTGGATGTGGGGAATTGGGTAGCGGTTATGCGCTGTCGCATTGTTTAGTCTGCGGTAATCGCAACAAGGTCTCCAAGAACCGTCGGTTTTCGGGACCATGTGGAGTGGCGATACCCAGGGGCTCTTCGAGCGTCTAATAATGCCTAATTTTTCAAGGGTGGCAAACTTGTCCCATGCTATGGCGAGTTTGGTCGCGTCTAAGCGCCGAGCTTTGGCAAACACGGGTGGGCCTGTTGTGGGGATGAAGTGTTCAACCCCATGTTTCGCTACTGTCGCTGAAAATTTTGGAACTGTGAGTGCTGGAAATTGGGTGAGGAGTTGGTCAAACTTACCTCCTGCTGTTGTGACGCTGGCCTGCACGGATGGTGGAGAAACTCGAGCTGAGCAGGGAATAGAAGAAAAGGACAGTGCATTAACCAAGCGCCTATTTGCTAGATCGACTAACAACCCATGTGCACACAAAAAATCAGCGCCCAACAAGTTAAAACTCACCGCCGCTACAATACATGTCCATCTATAGTTGCGGCCGTGGATGCAAAGAGGCAGGTTCCTTTCACCGAAGGTGTTGATGATCGAGCCGTTGGCTGCCATCGCTCCATTTCCCCGGGGACCCATGGCCCGATCTGCGTGGGAAGGGGTGATAAAACTCAGCTGAGCTCCGGTGTTGATCAGGAACTGTCTCCCGGTGTGTCCGTCAGTCACATAAAGCAGCTTATTTTTTTCGCCGAGAGCCGCAGCTGTTAACGGTTCTCGGCTTTGGCGTTTCCCGAACTTTTGAATTTGCAGGGGGGCACGCATTTGTATGCCTTCTCGGCGAAACGGTGGTGGTAATAGCAGATGTCGTTCCACTTGCTGCGCCTTGGTCGTGTTGCCGCCATGGTGGGCGGGCTCTGCTTGGTTGTCTGTGGTTCTCCGCTGCTCTGGGCTTCCGCGCTGAGATCTGCGGATGCTGCTGTGGCCATCTGGTCCCCGCAGGCGTTGATGAGCCGCTGCGCTTCTCGGGCCAGCGCGCGGAAGTCCTGCTGGGTGCTGCACCGCATGTTGACCAGCGTCCCTCTCATGTGTGGCGGCAGAGTGCTGAGGAAGATGTGTTGGAAGAGGAAGTTGTCGTTGTCCTCTTCCTTGAGCTGCAGCATGTCCTCCATGAGGGCCTTGGGTCTGCATCCTCTGTGGCCGTAGATCGCCAGGATCTTCTCTGCTCTCTCCTCGGCTGAGGGGACGAAGTTCTCGACGATGGTCGTTTTAAGCTCTCTGTATTTGTCATGGGTGGGCGGCTGTTGGATTATGCTCCGGGCACATCTTGACGTGGCGGCGTCGAGTTTGGCGACGATGTGATAAAACTTCGTCTCGTCCGCCGTTATGCCCGCCAGTGCAAACTGAGCCTCAGCTTGCTGGAACCACGAGCTCGGGTCTTCTCGCCAGAATTCTGGCAGCGTGATGGTGACGGCGCTTGTGTGGGCCGTCCCTGATGTGTCCGCCGGGTGAGAGCGCCTTTCTTCAGCTCTCACGGCGGGGCTGGGGATGGTGCTCGGTTGAGCCCTCTCTGTAGCTTCTGCTGTGGGGGAACGTCTTCCATCCGTTCCCCTGTCTGCATGGGCGCCGGCGCTTGCCTGGGTCGCCTCTGATGAGTTAATCGCGGGAGAACGTCTCTGTTCCATCCTCACGTCTGGTCACCAGTGTAGGGAGTTAGAAATGAAGAAGCGATGTGGCTTTATAAATCAAAGTTTAATATCAGCTTCATCTCCCTAACATGTCTCATCTCGGTGCAGAAGCAGAATAAGAGGTCGAACACAGTCAGACCTTCATACTTATACCCACACTCAACAAAAGACATTGCATATCAAAGCTGACATCCCGCATTAACATAATCCCCCCTCCATTGTCCTCCGTCTCCTCCACCTGACCCTGGGTGGTCAGGGAGATCAATCCGGTCTCCACCGCTGCGACTCTGTCTGCTCTTTGATCCTCGCTGGCGGTTGAGACCTCTTGTCCTGTTCATAGGCGTTAGGTCATTCCACATATGTAATCACTCTAACATTCTAATATGTCTATACATATGTAGGTATGGAATATATGATTAATATAAGCCACATCTATGTTGAATATGTTTTGGTAAACAGCTCAAACAGAACTTGTGTCAGTGTCCAAATATACATGGACCTTACTGTATAATGTGCCACGTGCGATGCTCTTAAAGTACAGTCATGTGAAAAAATTAGGACACCCTGTATAAGCCTGTGTTTTAAAACATATTTGGACATATAGTTATTTAATATCAATGTTGAAAATACTGGGAGATTCATGTAATACAACTAAATAATTAAAATGAATTATAGACTTTTTTCAAATTTTCTGTAAAATGTAATTCTAAACAAATAGTGAGGAATAAATTAGGCACACCCCCACATTTATTCCCACTTAAAATGGCTAAAATAAATGTTAAAAAATGCAAATTAAAAACAAACAAGGTTTGACATAGATCATGTGAACATTTCCTAATAAAGAACTATTTAAAGGGGTGTTCAAATTTTTCCACGACTGTATAAGACCAGTGGTAGCGTTCACAATTTTGAGTCAAGGCCCAGAACTTCTTGAGATACTTGAAAAAATTTAAAGATTATGGTGCCTTGATATTGGGTCTGAGCAATGACTTGAATTTTTGGCCTGTTTCTACACCTTATGGTTTTTGCTTCACATGCACTTTTAGTTGAGAGAAAAATAATTGCAACAAAAACAGTGTTTTCCCATAGCTGTACTGCTTAGACCCCTAAAAAGTGAATGGCTACCTCTGCTAATGGTAGGTAATTCTGTTGATCGAGGAGACGTTACACAGTACAGGTGCATCTCAGTAAATTAGAATATTGAAGTTAATTTTAGTAATTCAATTCAAAAAGTAAAACTTTTTATATCGATTCCTTACACACTGATATATTTCAAGTGTTTAGTTCTTTTCATTTTTTATGAGGTGAGCAGCCTGTGGTACTGCTGAGGTGTTATGGAAGCCCAGGTTGCACTGATAGCGGCCTTCAGCTCATCTGCATTGTTGGGTCTGGTGTCTCATCTTCCTCTTGACAAGTCTTGTCATGTGGAAATCAAGGTCCCAGCATCTGGAGAAAGAGTGGAGAGGCACAGAATCCAACGTGCTTGAGGTCCAATGTGAAGTTTCCAGAGTCAGTGATGATTTGGGGAGCCATGTCATCTGCTGTTCTTGGTCCACTGTGTTTGAACAAGTCCAAAGTCAGTACAGCCATGAACCAGGAAATATTTAGAGCACTTCATGCTTCACCCTCTGCTAACAAGCTTTATGAAGAGGCTGATTTCATTTTCAACCAGGACTTGACACCTGCCCACACTGCCAAAAGTACCAATACCTGGTTTAATGATCACGGTATCGCTGTGTTTGATTGGCCAGCAAACTCTCCCGACCTAAACCCCATTGACAATCTATGGGGTACTATCAAGAGGAATGAGAGACACCAGAGCCAATAATACAGACAAGCTGAAGGCCGCTATCAAAGCAGCCTGAGCTTCCATAAATACCTCAGCTGTACCACAGGCTGATCGCCTCCATGCCAGATTGATGCAGTAATTCACGCAAAAGAAGCCCCGCATACTGAGTGCGTACATGGACATACTTTTTAGTTGGCTCACGTTTCTATCAAAATCCTTTTTTTTTTTTTAAATTGATCTTATGTAATGTTCTAATTTTTTAAGAAACTAAATTTTGTGTTTTCACTAGCTTTAAGCCATAATCACCAAATTTAAAAAGAAATAAACACTAGAAATATATCGCTGGGTGTAATGAAGCTGAGATCCTTCAACGTGTGCAACAGGATGCTGGGGCTTTTCTACCAAGCCGTTGTTGCCAGCGCCATCATCTTTGCTGCCGTTTATTGGGGTAGCAGTATCAAAGCCAGCGACACCAACAGACTTGACAAGATTATCAAGAGGGCTGGCTCTATGATTGGTCTCAGGCTGGAGACCATTTCACTGTACAATACCCACTGATGTTGTACTCTGGTCATAACTATGCTGCCATACTGCACCTTGCAGTCTAATTGGTGCCTCACATTGCACCCTGCACCTGATAGTCCTGCATTCAATTCAATTCAATTCAATTCAAACGTTTATTTCAAACTCAGGGTTCATATTACAAATAGATAAATAAATAAAGTATATACAGATCAGCAGACACTCGGCGCTCTTGTAACAACAAAAAACATAATGGGCTCAGTGTAAAATGGAACGCCACCACTTCCAAATGCTGGAATGAAGTGTGAGTGACGAGTTGACAATTGCTGATATAAGATGATTGTTACATTCCAGCAGTCTTCTCAAAAAACTGTAAACATTCTTACGTATCAATTCTCCAAAAGACGGAATGTTCACAGACACAAACAGCTTGCTTGCGCTCGACCTTCGTGGTACATTTAACAACCTTCTTAGGGAGTTATTATATGCAATGTTGGTTTTGTTCCTAACAGCAACATTGCTATTAAACCATAACGGCGAGCAGTACATTGAGGTACAGAAGGTCGTGAACAACATACATTTGACTTCAGGAGAACATCTATGGAAATTACGCAACAGTAAATTGGTTTGAGCGTACAGTTTCCTGAGATGCCTGTTACAATCAGCATTGGTCAGCTTCTTCATTCTTCATTGGACAGCTTCTTCCCCTCTGCCATTAGACTGCTGAACACTAAGTGACTTATTGACTCTCGTGCACCATGTACAGCAGCTCAACCAGACTCAATCATCACTGTTTTCTTCCTGCATTACCGACTGCACTATATAGTTCTCCACAGTATCTGCTGCTGGCTAATATATATTTTAACTGTTGACCAGTATCACTTAATCTTATCCTACACTTTATTACATGTATAGTTTATTTCTCTTATCCTATCATGTTTAATGTTGCAGCATTGTACCGAGACAAATTCCTAGTTTGTGTACTACATGAACAATGGCAATAAACCTGATTCTGATTCTGATTCTGGTCTTATCAGATTCAATCCACACACCTAGGTATTTGACTTTTTCGACAAAGTTCAAGCTATTACCACAAAGTGACATAACAGGATTCGACGTATTGACGCCCTTTGGTTTAAAAGCCATACACATAGATTTAGTACAGTTGAACAGGATGTCATTTTTTTTACCAAATTTTTCACATACAGAAAGGAGATGTTGCATCGCTGCGGTAGATAAACTTAACAAACAGAGGTCATCAGCGTAGAAAATGTGATTTAACAGTGCACCGTTAAAGGAGCCGCCCACATTAGTATTGTTCAACAGTATACTGAGATCATCAACATAGACATTAAACAACAAGGGTGACAGTATACCACCTTGTTTAACACCGTTGGTCACATGAAATTTGGATGAGGTGACATTGCCCCATCTAACAACCATAGACTGCCTTCTGTACCAGTATAGCAGGATGCTAACAATGTAAATAGGGATACCTCGATCGATCAATTTTCTGAACAAACCCCAGTGGTTAATCCTGTCAAAAGCTTTGCTAGCATCTAGGAACGTAGCATAAACACTAGTGGAGTGGCTTCTGAAATAGTCAACAAATTCGTGGAGTAGGTAAACAGCCTTGTCAGTTGAAAGAGCTGATTTGAAACCAAACTGATTGTTGTTTGTCCACAGATAATCCTCAATTCTGTTCAGAAATAAACCCTCTAACAGTTTAGATATAACATTAGCAATAGCTATAGGTCTGTAGTTGTTCATGTCAGAAAGACTGGCACACTTGTTTTTCACCAAAGGAATAATAACAGAGTCCATCAACATGTCTGGCATGTGACCATGAACAAACATACAGTTAAAACACAATGACAACAAAATACACAAGTTGAAATCGGCGTTGATGAGGCATTCACTGGTGAGGCAGTCAGGGCCAGCTGATTTGACTTTCTTAAGAACTTTGATCAGTGAATCAACTTCAACAAGAGTAACAGCAGAAATATCAGAGGCATCAAACATATCTTTGTACAGACGAATATCATGCATAACAGAATCCTTCATTGAAACATTCTTGACTGAGTTGAAAATAGCTTCATAATGACATTTCCACTTTTCAGCAATATTAACGTCACCAGTCACACCATCAATAGTGTTTGATCTAACAGACCGGTGGGAACTCATAGCCTTCATTTGTTTCCAGAATTCTACCATGTTCAGTTCACTCATGTGATTAGCTAGCTGGTCACATTTGATACTTTCTTCATTGCGCCTGCAAGCTCGTAGAGCATATTTGAACCTAGCCCTGCAATTTTTCATGTTTTCAAATATTGGACCAGAACGTGGTTTGCTATTACTCCTCCACCACAAAAAAGCATCCCGGGCAGCTGTGTGAGCCTCGCTAACTACATCATTCCAGCCTGTGACGTTATATTGGGTGGCCACACTGTGACTAGGAATGCATTCACTCACACAGTAATTTAGGGCATCAACAATATCACTGTAGAACCTGTCAATATCGTCCCTGTGTGCCGCACAATTACGGTCGTGACACCTGATGGCGTCCATAGGAGCACGGATGTTACAGTTTCCTACGAGTAAGTTTCTTATATCTGGACAGGTCTGACGCTGTGGCATCACGCCATTTGTATGTTCTACTGCTCGTTGTGGCTGAGGGAGCTTCCCGGGGGCCATTTACAGCACTAGATACCTCAATATCTATGGATAAGGGTACATGATCAGAACTCACATAGTCAAGCAGAACTTTGATATTGGATACGTTATCATGGCCTGAGGATGTAGTCACACAGTGATCAAGCCATGATGTAGAGCCGTGGGCCAAGCTAACATGAGTAAAGGTATCACTTGGTAGGATAATCCTGTCCGAGATGTGTAGGGAGTAACTCTCACAAAAAGACACCAGTTCGTTTCCAAAACAACTAGAACGTGCTGTATTAGCGTTGAAGTCACCAATTGTGAACACATATGGAGTTGGAAAGTCCTCGGTGATACGTTTAACAAGACTCAGGCAGTGCAAGTATTCATCCAAGTTTTCAACATTGTCATAGGGGAAATATACACATAATATAAGACAGTGAAAGTCACCCAGGTTGACTTCAATACCTATAACTCTTAAGCAATCGTAAGTTTTCACAACACAACTGTTCGCAAGTGACTTCCGCCATAGGATACCGACGCCGCCATAGGGGCGACCTAGAATAACACGTTCTTCCGTATCCATAGAGGAGACACCTTGTCCTATAAAGTCACCATGTAATCTACTTAGAATAGACAATTCGTTTTTGAATAACCAGTGTTCGTGCAACAACACAATGTCATGGTTATCACATAAACTGGAGATCTCATTAAATGAAGTTTTTACATTCTTGCAGTTAAATGAACATATTCTAAGGTTGGTCCTACTATTGAATGCGTATAATGACAAACACAATGATGACAGTCACATGTTGATCATTTCCTCTCAAAAAACTGTCGGAGGTATAAACCAGATGGCCACACATTTTTGTCAAGCAACTTCTTGCTGCAACTGGCAGGACATGTAATCTTAAAAGAGGCATAACCATCATACTTGGTTTCTAGTTGCTCAATCTTGATATTGTCATTTAATTTAACATGAGTTTTGATGTAGGACCGTACATGATGGGGTCTGGTGGTGGGGTCAAGTCGACTGATGAAGACTTGGTGCATCTTATGACCTTGACCTTGACTCTGATGTCCGCCAGACCTCCTACCAGACTTTGGTACAACGCGTAACTGTGGGTGGGGGCGTGTCTTGTTGACAGCCTGTAGCTGGTTCGTGGTCTGCTTGTCAGACGGTTGGTTGTCAGACGATTGAAGAGCATCAGCATAGGACCTCCTCTTCTTCTTGGAACGACGACTTTCAACTTCCTTGAACTCACTCTCGCGTTCTTCAGCAGTTACAGCAACTTTGGCAGCTTTGGCAACGTCAACAAAACTGGTCTTTGTAGAGTTGGCGGCCTCGTCCGCATTCTCCCCTTCGGACGTGGCAGTAGGTGGAGGATCACGGGCTGCAGTGGAGACCGGGGCGTGGTCGACAGTTGTTACCACAGTCTCCTTAACGCTGGGGATGTTGACAGCACTCTGAGTACTGCAAGCCTCATTGTCATCTTCATCATCATCTTCCACGACCCGGGCGTCAGCTGGAGAGGGTGTGTCGCCGAGTTTGGACTTTATTGCCGCCATGTCGTCCTGGATAGCTGATATCGTTTTGAACGCGGTAGCAAAGCTCTCTCCAAGGGACATCACACGGCACACATCCTTAGACAACCTGGCAAGGTCAAATGACTCCAACGAAGCTGGTGGCAAATCCTTGAGGTTCAGGGCAACGTATTGTGGTGCCAGCTGACCAGCTCATTCAGCTTGTGGTAGATATCGATGATGTTGTCTTCCTTCTTCTTCCTCTTCTTAAACCGCGATGTTCCCTCTGGACACTGCTCTTACAGCAGCTTCTTTGCTCCTTTAACCTGGTTCACATCATAGAAGTCGCTAACCAGTTTCACAAGATAGTCCATCGGGGCAGCATCCATCTTGTTCTGCATAAAGCACAGCAGCTCGCAGACGGACATCTGACGTGGGAATGCTGTAAGTGGCCCATGCAGGGGGAGGTTGTCACCAGCCATATCTGGCGTTAGTTCATTTAGTCCAGAAGACAATTCAGGTGGTTATCTGACAAGATACTGACATGTATTTAGCAAACCAGCATAGGTTTACCGAGATAGCTTTGTTAGCTTGGATGGCTTTGTAGCCCAACAGGAGTAACGTTCAGCGGGGCTGATCATTGGATTGGCGGGGCTAACGTTAGCTTAGCATTAGCGTTGGCTTAGCGTTAGCTTAGCATTAGTGTTAGCTTAGCGTTAGCGTGATAGTTTCAATAAATTGTGCTCTTGTGTGAATTAATACACACGCGCTCTTGGTTCCACCGCACTGCGGATCAGTTCGGTGGAACCAAGAGCGCGTGTGTACAGCGGGTATGATTTATATATCTATACAGGTCACCATCTATGATATATGCAAGTTATTTAGGCAGTTTTACTTTACATGGGTAACCCCTTTGTCTGTTATGCTGTGCGTCTCTGTCGCTTTGGTTGTCTACTGTTATACTGCTGTTACACTGCAGTTTCCCAGTTTGGGATCAATAAAGTACATCTATCCCTCTATAATACACATTTCACTTTTTGAATTACTGAAATTAACTTTTCGATGATATTCTAATTTACTGAGATGAACCTGTATTATAAGAAACTATAATAAAATGTTTAAGAATGAAATATATGGTCAGGGGTTTTTAGTTGATCATGGGAAGACAGATGTCTAATGGGCTGGATAGAATTTATAGAAATGGGAATATCTGTGTAACTTTTAGTAAATCAGTGGTCTGAACAATATGGAATTTAATCTATTATTGGAATTCAGGCACCTATTTATGCCATTTTGACATGTGTAGGCACAAGTGAAATGATAAAAGATACCCTTTCAAAATCAACAAAGGAAACAATGAAGGCTGTCACACTTTCCAAAAAGATTTATTTTACACAAATGTGCAAAACAACAAAAAAACAGAAGACCTAAAAACAAATCCAAAATGAAAAAAAAAAGGAAATATAACTTCTAAAACCATTTACAAAATGTACATTATACATTATACTCTATTGTGACTCATTGACAGAGCTTAGCTTTTTGTACCGGTACAACACTTGTTCAATTTCATGCTGACAGTCATCTCTCAAAGCCAACGGCAGTCTCATTAATGTACGTCCTACCATCCGACCGAAGAGGATTTCGTCAGGTTCCTCCTGCCATTCCTTCTCCACTTTTTGTAGTTTGGTCCATAATTCCTCTGTGATGGAGGGTGACTCCCTCCTTTTTCTCAATCGGGGTGCTGACTGTGAGGGCAATGGAGAAGGCAAAGGCGACGACAAAGGGGCTAGTGAAGGAGAGGGCATAGGTGATGGAGACCGGACAGGAGACCGGACAGGTGAAGGGCAAACTCGGGAGGGTGTGGGCGCTGACTCTGGTCCAGGAATGTTACCCCCCAGACAAACTGCGTTTTCACCGTGAGCCTGAAATAAAAACAAAGCCAATTATACATCTGATAATGATGAGGACAATGTTGTGGCAACAAATGGGTAACTGTAGCTATAAGGAAGGTAAGATATTAAGTCCACTTGATGGAATTTAAGATCTTACATATGTCCAACAGCAACATTTCTCTGATCACATTACAGTCAGCCTCTGCCAAATATTCACTGGAACTAATATTACAAAAAAAAAAAAAAAAGTAATCAATCCAACTCACATTTAACTTGAAATTCCTCTGTATTGGTGCTGGCACTACATGAAGTTAAACAAGTAAAATATCTAAAACTAGCACATACAAACAACTGCCAACTAAACAGGAAAAAAAAAAAGACAAATTTATGATTAAAAAAAGTGAAAATTTACAGACAAAATTCAAATTTACAAAGAAAATGTCAAATTTACAGAGGAAAAAAAAATCACAAATGTCAAATTTAAGTTGCAAATATCCAAATAAAATTCCAAAATTTACATGAAAAAGTTCAGTAATTAATGAGAAAAGTTGAAAATTTGACAAATGTTTGTTCCACTGATTTTTGTTTATGCAAAAAAAAAAAAAAAAAAAGAACAGTAACTTAGGGCTGCAACTAACAATTACTTTGGTAGTCGACTGATCTAACAACTATTTTTTCCCATTAGTCAACTAATCACGATTATTTCTCTCATGTCCGCCATCTCTGCTTCTTGTTGGCACGGTTTCTGTTGAGGGCTCCAGGTCATGTTTTACCTCACCTGTTTAAGCCTACACACCTGTGAATATCACTTTGGTGTCAGTCTCTGCCTTAATATACAGTAATGTAGCCTATTATAACAAGTTCCCATAGCTAAATAAAATGATGACCCATCAAACATGAGTTGGAAACCTGAAAGCTTAATCAGAAGTGTTTTTAGCAACACAATTAAATATAAAAGACATTACAGTTCGGTCTTTTAACCCCCAAAATAAAGAGCAAAAACTCAAATAGCAGCCTCTGCTGCTTCATGGGGGGCTGATGTAATGCCGCACGTTCAATACAACCTCTAGAGTAATATTCAACTCCATTAAAGTAAAAAACAAAATAGCAAACTAATCCATCCTGTTTGAAACCTTGCTGGGTCTTGAAGTTTCATTAGGCGTCAGATGAAAATTAAAAGAACTTCTTCCAGTCCAAGAGTTTACAAACACTTTACAATATCAGTGCAAAAAAAGTGAGCCTTTACTACACAGTAAGATATTTAAGCAGTTATATAATTTATTTGTGATGATTATGGTTATCTTTTCTTAATTAAATTATAAATCATGGTATTCTAATTTACTGGGATTTTTTTTTTTTTTTTTTTTTTTTTTGTTACTTATTTGTACCCGTAGGTAGATTTGGTTTGCAGTCTGGTGACAAGCCACCAGCTGCCGGTCGCTGCGTGCGCTAGCGCCCTAAACCTACATGTTTTTGGTATGTGGGAGGAAACCGGAGAAATCCCGGAGTAAACCCACGCAACACGGGGAGAACATGCAAACTCCACACAGCTCACTGTTGGTCGGGGGCTGGGATCGAACCCACGATCTCATGATTCCCGCGATCCCCCGGCCGAGGGTAAACTGTGCTGCCACAGTGCTAAACCACTGCGCCACCGTGCAGCATTGGGATGCACCAATATTCAGAATGAGGGCTGATACAGTGGGGCAAAAAAGTATTTAGTCTGCCACCAATTGTGCACATTCTCCCGCTTAAAAGATGAGAGAGGTCTCCAATTTACATCATAGGTATACCTCAACTATGAGAGACAAAATGAGAAAAAAAAATCCAGAAAATCATATTGAAGGATTTTTAATGAATTAATTGGTAAATTCCTCAGTAAAATAAGTATTTGGTCACCTACAAACAAGCAAGATTTCTGGCTCTCACAGATCTGTAACTTCTTCTTAAAGAGGCTCCTCTGTCCTCCACTCGTTACCTGTATTAATGGCACCTGCTTGAACTCGTTATCAGTATAAAAGACACCTGTCCACAACCTCAAACAGTCAGACTCCAAACTCCACTATGGCCAAGACCAAAGAGCTGTCAAAGGACACCAGAAACAAAATTGTAGACCTGCACCAGGCTGGGAAGACTGAATCTGCAATAGGTAAGCAGCTTGGTGTAAAGAAATCAACTGTGGGAGCAATTATTAGAAAATGGAAGACATACAAGACCACTGATAATCTCCCTCGATCTGGGGCTCCACGCAAGATCTCACCCCGTGGGGTCAAAATGATCACGAGAACGGTGAGCAAAAATCCCAGAACCACATGGGGGGACCTAGTGAATGACCTGCAGAGAGCTGGGACCAAAGTAACAAAGGCTACCATCAGTAACACACTACGCCGCCAGGGACTCAAATCCTGCAGTGCCAGACGTGTCCCCCTGCTTAAGCCAGTACATGTCCAGGCCCATCTGAAGTTTGCTAGAGAGCATTTGGATGATCCAGAAGAGGATCGGGAGAATGTCATATGGTCAGATGAAACCAAAATAGAACTTTATAGTAAAAACTCAACTTGTTGTGTTTGGAGGAGAAAGAACATCATATCTACTGTGAAGCATGGGGGTGGAAACATCATACTTTGGGGCTGTTTTTCTGCAAAGGGACCAGGATGGCTGATCTGTGTAAAGGAAAGAATGAATGGGGCCATGTATTGTGAGATTTTGAGTGAAAACCACCTTCCATCAGCAAGGGCATTGAAGATGAAACGTGGCTGGGTCTTTCAGCATGACAATGATCCCAAACACACTGCCTGGGCAACGAAGGAGTGGCTTCGTAAGAAGCATTTCAAGGTCCTGGAGTGGCCTAGCCAGTCTCCAGATCTCAACCCCATAGAAAATCTTTGGAGGGAGTTGAAAGTCTGTGTTGCCCAGCGTCAGCCCCAAAACAACACTGCTCTAGAGGAGATCTGCATGGAGGAATGGGCCAAAATACCAGCAACAGTGTGTGAAAACCTTGTGAAAACTTACAGAAAACGTTTGACCTCTGTCATTGCCAACAAAGGGTATATAACAAAGTATTGAGATGAACTTTTGTTATTGACCAAATACTTATTTTACCGAGGAATTTACCAATTAATTCATTAAAAATCCTTCAGTGTGATTTTCTGGATTTTTTTTCCCCTCATTTTGTCTCTCATAGTTGAGGTATACCTATGATGAAAATTGGAGACCTCATCTTTTAAGTGGGAGAACTTGCACAATTGGTGGCTGACTAAATACTTTTTTGCCCCACTGTATTACTGTGACAATAATAGTTAAGACAAAAAAAAAAAAAAGAGTAAGCTACTCTGGTAATTCACTCATTTACTGCAGTTAACACATTACCCAGCATAACTGAAGAAGCTCAGCCATCAGCAACCATCATCAAAGCGAGCTTATTGTCCAACAGCAGGTACAGTGCATCCGTCAAGTGTTCACAGCGCTTCACTTTTTCCACATTTTGTTATGTTACAGTCTGATTCCAAAATGGATTAAATTCATTTTTCCCCTCAAAATTCTACACACAATACCCCATATACTGGCAACGTGAAAAAAGTTGGAGATTTTTGCAAATTTATTAAAAATCAAAAACTAAGAAATCACATGTACATAAGTATTCACAGCCTTTGCTATGAAGCTCAAAATTGAGCTCAGGTGCATCCCGTTTCCACTGATCATCCTTGAGATGTTTCTACAGCTTAACTGGAGTCCACCTGTGGTAAATTCAGTTGACTGGACATGATTTGGAAAGGCACACACCTGTCTATATAAGGTCCCACAGTTGACAGTGCATGTCAAAGTACAAACCAAGCATGAAGTCAAAGGAACTGTCTGTAGACCTCAGACAGGACTGTCTCGAGGCACAAATCTGGGGAAGGGTACAGAAAAATTTCTGCTGCTTTGAAGGTCCCAATGAGCACAGTGGCCTCCATCATCCGTAAATGGAAGAAGTTTGGAAACACCAGGACTCTTCCTAGAGCTGGCCGGCCGTCTAAACTGCACAATCAGGGGAGAAGGGCCTTAGTCAGGGAGGTTGCCAAGAACCCGATGGTCACTGTCAGAGCTCCAGCATTGCTCTGTGGAGAGAGTAGAACCTTTCAGAAAGACAACCACCTCTGCAGCAATCCACCAGTCAGGCCTGTATGGTAGAGTGGCCAGACAAAAGCCACTCCTGAGTAAAAGGCGCATGGCAGCCTGCCTGGAGTTTGCCAAAAGGCACCTGAAGGACTCTCAGACCATGAGAAACAAAATTCTATGGTCTAAGGAGACAAAGATTCAATTCTTTGGCGTGAATGCCTGGTGTCATGTTTGGAGGAAACCAGGCACCGCACATCACCAGGCCAACACCATCCCTACAGTGAAGCATGGTGGTGGGAGCTTCATGCTGTGGGGATGTTTTCAGTGGCAAGAACTGGGAGACTAGTCAGGACAGAGGGAAAGATGAATGCAGCAATGTACAGACATCCTGGATGAAAATCTCCTCCAAAGCACTCTTGACCTCATACTGGGGCGACGGTTCATCTTTCAGCAGGACAACGACCCTAAGCACACAGCCAAGATATCAAAGGAGTGGCTTCAGGACAACTCTGTGAATGTCCTTGAGTGGCCCAGCCAGAGCCCAGACTTCAATCCAATTGAACATCTCTGGAGAGATGTGAAAATGGCTGTGCACCAACACTTCCCATCCAACCTGATGGAGCTTGAGACGTGCTGCAAAGAGGAATTGGCGAAAATGCCTAAAGATAGGTGTGCCAAGCATGTGGCATCATATTCAAAAAGACTTGAGGCTGTAATTGCTGCCAAAGGTGCATCAACAAAGTACTGAGCCAAGGCTGTCAATACTTATGTACATGTGATTTCTTATTTTTTTTAATTTTTAATAAATTTGCAAAAAATCTAAAAAAAAAACCATTTCATGCTGTCATTATAGGGTATTGTGTGTAGAATTTTGAGGAAAAAAATAATCCATTTTGGAATAGTGAAGCACTGTGAATACTTCTCGGATCCATTGTAAATCACACTTGGCTGTTGTCTGCGCCTCCCAGTAAAAGCACACTCCATGCATTCTTGTTTTGTTTTTTTTTCACGTTATTGAAAATTAACTTTTTTTTTTTTTTTTTTTTTAAATCGCCATCAGCTTGCGTGCCTTTGAGCCAGGTTGTGAAAACTGTCATCTCAGTTCGCGAAGTGTCACATTGACAGCTCTGCCAGGTCGGTCACGCGCATAAGTTGTGAATGTTGGCAGCACGCCAAGCATCCGTTGGTTTAAGTCTTAATTATTTTATTATAATTGAATTATATTTCATTTTATTTACTTTGCTCATTGTTCCATTATCATTTCATAAACATTTCTTTCAAGTATTTATGTTCATAATTTTTATTCATATTTCATATTGCCCTTGCAATAAAGTTGTTAAAGGGGACCTGTGGTGGTCGTGAAAAAAAAGATATTATATTGAGCCCCTGTCTCCCGTTCTAGTTCAAGTTTAAGTTCAAGTTCAAGTTCAAAGCAATGTGATATAAATCCATTGCTGATGTGCTGGTTCAGCTATGTCAGCAAAACATGCGCGCAGCCATACTGGCAGCTACATGGCCTGCCAGGGCGCTTCTTGTGACGTAGTGTCGTGGCTACCGTGAGCTGGATCAATATTGGCTGAGCCTGGAGTGCCCGGATGAGCAGTGGCTTTCGGGATATTCAAATTCAAACGTTTATTTCAAACTCAGGGTTCATATTAAATGCAGAACTAAAACGAGTAGAAAATAAATAAATGCTTAAATTCAGCGGGTCGTCTCGTCTGATCTGAGGTCGTAACGGCCGCTAGACGGCCGGGGATTCAGCGCTGGGCTCCTCCCTCGCCGCTAAAAGTATATACAGATCAGCAGACACTCGGCGCTCTTGTAACAACAAAAACATACAATGCGATATGGATATTGCAACATGGCAGAATGTAAAGCCTTTGGATGTCTCAATAATAAGCGAAAAAACAAAGATAAACACTTCTTTTGTGTACCCAAACCCAGCTCACCTTGTCGGAAGATCGTAGCGGAAAAGTGGTTGCGCAATCTCGGAACAGGGCACAGACGTTTCCTTTCAGACGAAATTGCATTGTGTGTGAGGACCACTTCGTCACTTTCACCCTCAGAAGACCTTTCTGGCTCAAACCTGTAGCCATGTTGGACGAATTCTTCCTCAGAGTCCGACAATTCAGCCATAATAGAATAAAAACACTCACAAAAGCACCCTAATCGGCGGAGTATTGACTTTTCAGTAGCAACGTAGTGACGTCACAGCCGCATGTGTCATGGCTGCGCGCATAGTTTTCATTGGCTGGCCATGCCTGCGGTCCTATTTGCATATTTCTCTGGTGGTAAATGGCTGGCAATAATTATTTAACCAAATAACGAATACTTTGCCTAATGTTTTCAAGTTGAATGCGTTTAGACGACCACCACAGGTCCCCTTTAAAGAAACTGCAATCATGCGATTTTCCTTTAAGGGGCAAAAAGTATCGGAATTGGTATTGAAGAAAAAGTCCCATAAATTAATGGTATTGTATCGGAAGGAAAAATGCTGGTATCGCCCATCCCTTGTACGAAGTCAATGCAAAACTCCGCCCACACTTCTAGAAGCAAGAACATGAGGAGAGAGCGATGACTAAACTTTTATTGATAAAAATTACATATTTTGACTGACCAACTCTATACTCGGGGATGGACACCCTCATAACCTCAGCAAAACACGCATAAAATCTTAGGTCAGTCTGACAAACGGTTCAAGAGATATGCGTGGAAAAGACACACAGGGACAGATAGACACACAAGAGATTCCGTGCATTTATAGATGGATAAATTAAAACATGTTGGAGGAACAAACTGGCTCTTAGTGTAACTTGATTTCTAATAATTTTTAATTAGTCAAGAAGCTATTATGAATAAAGTTGAAGTCATCTCAAATGCACATTAAAAAACAGTTTGATAACAACACTGCAAAATTAAGAGGGGAAAAAGTGCAAAAAATTCATGACATAAATTTGCACAACTGATTTTTTCAGTATGTTATTTAAAATGTAGAAAAGATGTCCTTTTTATTAGTCATCATATATAAACTATAGAATTTACAAGAAATGTACATCGTGCTATACAGTCGTGTGAAAAAGTGTTTGTCTCCTTCCGGATTTCTCCTTTTTTTGTATGTTTGTCACACTTAAATGTTTCAGATCAAACAAATTTAAATAATACACTAAGATAACACAAACACAAAATGCAGTTTTTAAATGAAGGTGTTTATTATTAAGGGTAAAATAAAATCCATACCTACATGGCCCTGTGTGGAAAAAAATGATTGCCCCCTAAACCTAATAACTGGTTGGGACACCCTTAGCAGCAACAACTGCAAACAAGCGGTAGCGGTAACTGGCAATGAGTCTTTTACAGTACTGTGGAGGAATTTTGGCCCACTCATCTTTGCAGAATTATTATAATTCAGCCACACTGGAGAGTTTGAGCATGAACTGCCTTTTTAAGTCATTCCACAGCATCTCAATTGGATTCAGGTCAGGCCTTTGGCTAGGCCACTCCAAAGTCTTCATTTTGTTTATAAGCCATTCAGAGGTGGACTTGCTGGTGTGTTCTGGATCATTGCCCTGCTGCAGAACCCAAGTGCACTTCAGCTTGAGGTCACAAACAGATGGCCGGACATTCTCCTTCAGGATTTTTTGGTAGACAGCAGAATTCATGGTTCCATTTACCACAGCAACTCTTCCAGGTCTTGAAGCAGCAAAACAGCCCCAGACCATCACACTACCACCACCACATTTTACTGTTGGTATGATGTTCCTTTTCTGAAATGCTGTGTTACTTTTACGCTGATGTAATGGAACACACACCTTCCAGAAAGTTCAACATTAGTCTCATCAGTCCACAGAGTATTTCCCAAAAGTCTTGGGGATCATCAAGATGTTTTCTGGCAAAACTTTTTCTCTTAGATTTGATTGGTGGTTGGCAACCAGCTTACAGGTGCATTACCGCCGTACTTGACTCTATATCATCACTATCTGGTCAGGAGCTGTAGTCCTATCATCATTGCTATGTCCAATTGAACCTCAACTCTATCTTCAGACATCACTCTTCTTCGTCCCCTCGTACTTTACTCTATATCATCACTCTACACATCTTGGCCATCAAGATGTCAGCCACCCAGGCCAGTCTATCACATACTGACATACTGAGATAAGCCTTTATGCTGTTTTTGCTCAACAGTGGTTTTCATCTTGCAACTCTGCCATGCAGGCCATTTTTGCCCAGTCTCTTTCTTATGGTGTGGTCATGAACACTGACCTTAACTAAGGCAAGTGAGGCCCGCAGTTCTTTGGATGTTGTTGTGGGGTCTTTTGTGACCTCTTGGATAAGTTGTCGCTTCGCTCTTGGGAGTAATTTTGGTCAGCCGGCCACTCCTGAAAAGGTTCACCACCATTCCATGTTTTTGCCGTTTGTGGATAATGGCTCTCACTGTGGTTCACTGGAGACCCAAAGCTTTAGAAATGGCTTTATAACCTTTTCCAGACTGACAGAACTCAATTACTTTGTTTCTCATTTGTTCTTGAATTACTTCGGATCATACCATGACGTCTAGCTTTTGAGGATCTTTTGGTCTACTTCACTTTGTCAGGCAGGTCCTATTTAAGTGATTTCTTGATTGAGAACAGGTGTGGCAGTAATCAGGCCTGGGTGTGGCTTGACAAACTGCTCAGCTTTCCAAAGATGTGATAAACCACAGTTAATTTATGTTTTAACGGGGGGGGGGGGGCACTTTTTCACACAAGGCCATGTAGGTTTGGATTTTATTTTAACCTTAACAATGAACACCTTCATTTAAAAACTGCATTTTGTGTTTACTTGTGTGATCTTTGTCTAATATTTAAATTTGTTTGATGATCTGAAACACTTAAGTGTGAAACATACAAAAAATGAGAAATCAGGAAGGGGGCAAACACTTTTTCACACCACTGTATATATCATTATCGTGAAATAAGATTACTTATATCGTGATATGAAATTTTGGTCATATCGCACAGTCCTAAACCTGAGACATTTTCTAGCCTGGACCCACTACAATTTGCTTATTGGGAGGGGTGAAGCACAGAGGATGCCGTCATCAGTGTTACTCATTTAATTAGCAAGCATTTAGAAGATCCTAATGCTTATGCTCGGATTTTATTTGCCGATTTTAGTTCTGCTTTTCAGAACTCAGAAAAGATTTATTGCCAAGTACATTAACAGATAACTGATAACAGATCACTGATAACATACGAGGGATTTGACTTGACACAGAAAACGACCTGCATTTCCAGTGACACGGCCGCATCTGTGAACGCGCCTGCTTTTGACACTGTCCGCCCCCATCTGCTGGTCCAGAAGCTTTTAAACTTAAGAGATATCCATCCATCCATCCTCTACCACTTCTCTGGAGGTCCGAGTCGTGGAGGCAGCAGTTCAAGCAGAGAAGCCCAGACTACCCTCTCCCCAGCCATCTGCTCCAGCTCTTCAAAGAGGATATCAAGGCGTTCCCAGACCAGCTGGGAGACGTAGCCTCTCCAGCAAGTCCTGGGTCTGCCCGGGGGTCTCCTCCCAGAGGGTCGTGCCCAAAACACCTCAAGTGGGAAGCGTCCAGGAGGCATCCTAATCAGATGCCCATACCACACACACATACCTTTTCTTTTTGTTTTTAAAGCGCTTAATGGCCTTGCGCCAGTTTATCTGTCTGAGATTTTGACTGTCCGTGACCAAGGCAGGGCTTTGAGGTCATCCAATCAGCTTTTGCTGGATGTGCCCAGGTCAAGGTATAAACACTGGGGTGACCGAGCCTTTTCTTTTGTCGCCCCCAGGCTCTGGAATAATCCCCCCCCCCCCCCCAACCTACGTGCTATCTCTGACCTGGCCCTTTTTAAATCAGAACTTAAAACATATTTGTTTAGAATGGCTTTCAATACCCAGTAGTGGTGATATTTGTCTTGGCATTTGTTTTTATTTTATTCTTATTTTTAGGTATTTATTCTTATTTCTTTGTTTATGTTATTTGTTTTTAATACCGTTTAATTTTCTGTAAAGTACTTTGGTCACCAACAGGTTGTTTTAAAGGGCTATATAAATAAAGTACATTACATTACATTGTACACGAATGCGTGTAGAGGCAGACAGCCTAATAATTTTATCAAATTTTCTGATGACACAATTATTTTAAGTCTTCTACATGGAAGTGATGACCCCTCAGCCTATTACAGGGAGATTACTGATTTTAAAGCCTGGTGTCATAGTTGTCATCTTATTTTAAATACAGACAAAACTAAAGAAATGATATTTGATCCCACAGCAGTATGTGTGCAGGACCCAGTGGTGATTAATGGTTGCTCAATTGAGCAAGTAAGCTCATACAAGTACCTAGGCATCTACACGGGCTTATTTTTTAAATGGGACAAACATGTTGACTTCCTATGTGAAAAACTGGCGGAAAGGCTCCATTTTCTTCTGAGGCAGAGATTGTTTGGTGTGAACTTGAAGATCATGTGGAATTTCTATCAGGCAGTGTTGGAAAGCTTGATCAGATACGGCATGGCAGCCTGGTATGGTTCAGTTACAGTCCAGTCCAATCTAAGATAGAGAAACTGGTAAAAATTGCCATGAAAGTAATAGGAAATATAAATTATCAGTCTCTCCAATCGAGATAAGAAAACTGTTGTTAATCAGGCCCACAGAATTTTAAAGGACCCATCCAATATCCTTTATCCTGATTATGAGCCGTTACCTTCAGGTAGACGCTATACAGCAATCAGACACAAAACTAACCGCTGTAAGTGCTCTTTTATCCCAACATCAATAGCTCTGTTAAATAAGGAACTTGCTCAGCTGAACAGGACATGAGCCCCATTTTAGCTACTCTTCATGTTTAGGTCTGTTCTTACAATCATTAGTTCTAATCTTGGGTTTTAGTTTTCTAGGTTTTTATTGTTCAAACTATTTATTGATGTGAGGCTATTTTATTGTTTTTTTATTGTGGAATGATTGAATATTATTATCATTTTTTTAAAAACATTAATTCTTGTCTATAAACATTGCTGACTGCGTGCTGTTTTAAATTATGACTGAAGGTGAATGCAGCATCATGGAGCACTGTCATCCAAGACAAATTTCCCGCGAGGGACATAGTTTATTCTGATTCCGATTCATGTCTACCTCAGCTGGTCAAAGGGCTGCACAGGTCTATGTAGCAAATGAACTTTGAGACAAGCTCAGGAAAAACATTCCTGGCCAGTGCACAAAAAGACAGCACAGAGGTGGGGGGGGTCTGAACACCATCTCAGGAAAGACAGACGCCCTACTTGTTCTTGCAGCTGCCATTGACCCACGGTTCAGAAAAATGAAATTTATAGGCACTGAAGATGGCACACAGGTGAAAAGTATGATTGAAGTCCTTAGTATCAAACAAGCCAAAGGGACTGAGATACATGACTGTGACTCCACTCATCACGAGAAAAAGCTCAATGTTCCAGAGAAGAAATCAGCACTTGATAGCCTTCTCCTCTCTGACCTGGACAGTTTGAGTGAGGAGGACACAAATACCCAAGAGAAGAAAAAGATCCAAATGATCAGAAATGAAGTTCAAGTATACTTCGCAAAGCCAGCAACACCCAAATCAGGAGATCTAACTGGCTCATGTAGCCATCACTGCCTTATGAAAGATGGTGATAGCAATCAGAAATACAAGTTTTTTAAGATTTACATCGGCCAGCAGAGATTACCGGAGCAGGATTTTGATGCTGCAGGAGCAAGCTTCTGTTTACCAAACTATGACTTATTTATCATTAAAAGTAACTTGCCTACACTTAAAGTTAATGCGAACATGTAAAAAACACCCAAATTTGCATCAGAGGGAGTTAATAGCTAGAATAGCGTTAGCACAGAAACGCGTCCGCTTGGTAGGAATATTAATTCCAATTTGAGCTGCTAATCAGCCTCAGAGTAAACGTATCAACACTGCAATTAAAGCGGTTTAAAAATAAGACTGACACTCACCTGCTGACAAATGGACCGACGCTCTGTAGAGCTGAAACAAAGTGTCGGGATTAACGAGTGTAACTAAACAGCATCTCCTTTACAGGAGACGGGACGTAGTTTTTCCTGTGAGCCCTGATGGATACACTTTGCAAACCTAAACATGAAGGCTTTTGGGGGATTTCCACAGTTGGTACAATTTATTTTCCATTATTAGTGTTCTGCCAATGTACAGTGAAGCTGGCACATCTACAGGTGCATCTCAATAAATTAGAATGTCAACAACAGGGATGGCAACAGGAAATTCTGATTTCAGCTGAAATCTAATTTGGTCGATTGACTTACGGGGGGGCCGGGGGGGGGCACAGCCCCCCTGAAGCTGGGAGGTTTTCAGTAAAATACAAGTAATTTAGACTGAAAAAAATGATTTAAAAAATGAAATACTAGACTTAGATAAATCATTAAATTTAATGAAAAGTTAACTTACTTTTTCTTCAATGTTGTCTCACTGTCTTTAGTCCAACATATTTAACAGTTCTATTAGAGTTTTTTACACTATTTACACTGGTCACCAAGTCACTTCTAATGTGAAACTTTCTTCCTTTTGGCAGCAAGCTGTGTCAGTCTCTGAACTTTGAACTTCATCTCCTTTTCTGGTTTCTTCAGAAACTGTCCAAGTGTTTCTGTTACCTCATTGAACTTTGAGCCAATTTTCACCTTTACTGTCACTTCGCTCCCCGAAGCTCCTGGGTTTTTATGATTTTTAAGTACCAGAACTGTGCTTACATGACATAAAACAAACAGCTGAATGCCACTTATTACTGTATAATATTGACTTATGTTCCAAGAAGATAGCATTCCTAAACTAGAAAAGCACTCAGAGCGCATCCCTCCGCCAAGGCTCCTTCCGTTTGTCATGGATCAACTCCAAAATGTAATGGTTTTGTGTGTAGGCCTATAGCCACTTGTGGTGAAAATTGCATCAAAGTCTGTCCATCAGTTTTGGAGTATTGTTGCTAACACAATGTGAGAAGATAAGCGCCTTGGCTGAGGTATGCATTCTCAGATCATCACCAAAATATAATGGGTTCCTCTCTAGCCCAAGAACCACCTCTGGTGAAAATTTTATCCAAATCCATCCAGTAGTTTTTGTGTAATCCTGCTGCACAAATACAAAAAAAGCCCTTGATGGAGGTATGCACTCTCAGATCATCACCAAAATCTAATCATCTGTTCCCCGTGCCATTGCACACCTTTCCTGAAAATTTCATGAAAATCCGTCCATAACTTTTCCTTGCTAACAAACAGACAGACCAACGCCGATGAAAACATAACCTCCTTGGCGGAGGTAAATATTCCAACAAGCATTATCCATCACATGCTTTAACACTTGATCAAATCAAAATCAGTTAATTTTATCTATTCCATAATAGAAATAAAATTCCAACATACCATTACTTTTTATAATTTCAGCATTCATTTCAGATCACCAGTTTCAATCTCCATTGAGTCTTGAGCAGCTCATTTTCCTCCCCCGCGCAGCTCAGCTCAAACAGCCGCTGTACGCTGCACTCAAACGGAAAGCGAGTCGACTGGACTCCTGAACGGGAGCAGGCGTTCTGAGGTTAAAACAGCGCTCATTACCCACGTCTCGGACATGGGCATAGCGGCCGTCGTGGAGCAATGCGTTGCCGGTTCTTGGCAGCCGCTCACCTTTTTTTTAAGCAGGTCTTTGCACGACAGTGAGCGTAAATACAGCGTGTTCGACAAAGAGTTAATGGCTCTCTACCTGGCGTACGCCACTTCCGGTTCTGGCTGAAAGGGCACACTTTCACTGCGTCGTGGACCATAAGCCGCTAACGTACTTAACGTACATATAATATACAAATAAAGCGGAATTCGGTGAATTACCGGAAAAATCACATCCCTGAGAACAAGCCGAAATGAATTTTTGACAAAGCATACGAGCCATTTGATTGGTCCAATCGTTTGCAACTATCCAATCGCAGGGCTGTTTACAATACAGCAGTAGCTTGAGTACATCCGGGTTATCGCGAGACTTTGGGGAAGCGCCGAGCGCGTATGTTTTTTTTCCCCAAACTTTATTGAGAACAAGGTAAAGGTACAAAATTATGACATAAATGATAAAATCGGCGGAAATCCGCGGATCGGCGGAAAATTGCCATCCCTGCAACAAAAAGTTGATTTATTTAGGTAATTCAAAAAATTAAACTTCTATATTATATAGAGTAACCCTGTTCAGATAAAAGTAAATTTTGCATTTCATTTGGAAATTAAAGTCCTAGAGTCTGGAGAAAGAGCGGAGAGGCACAGAATCTAAGCTGCTTGAGGTTTAGTGTGAAGTTTCCACAGTCAGTCATGATTTGAGGAACCATGTCATCTGCTGGTGTTGGTCCACTTGGTTATCAAGACCAAAGTCAGCACAGTCGTCTACCAGGAAATGTTAGAGCACTTCATGCTTCCCTCTGCTGATTTCATTTTCCAGCAGGACTTGGCACCCCACCACACACTGCCAAAACTATCAAAACCTGGTTTAATGACCATGGTATCACTGCCCTTGATTGGCCAGCAAACTTTCCTGACCTAAACCCAATAGAGAATCTATGAAGTATTGTCAAGAGGAAGATGAGAGACACCAGAACCAACAATGCAAACGAGCTGAAGGTCACTATCAAAGCAACCTGGACCTTCATAACACCTCAGCAGTGCCACAGGCTGATCACCTCCATGCCACACCACATTGATACAGTAATTAATCCAAAAGGAGCCCCGACCAAGTATTGAGTGTGTACATAGACATACTTTTCAGTCAGCCAACATTTCTATGAAAAATTACTTTTTAAAATTAATTTTAAGTAATATTCTAATTTCTGAGAAACTGAATTTTGGGTTTTTATGGGCTGTAAACCATATTCATCAAAATTAAAATAAACACTTGAAATATATCACTCTGTGTAATGACTCTATATAATACAGAAGTTTAATTTTTTTGAATTGAATTACCAAAATAAATCAACTTTTTGTTGACATTCTAATTTATTGAGATGCGCCTGTATTTGTAGTTACAAATAACAAATATTGTTTCTGGCCACTCTGTTGGATCATTCTTACTGGCTGGTAGATGGTAGGGGCACTTTTTGAGATCACAAATTAAAAGTTTTTGATCATATCTCAGTGTTTCCTCTGGCTTAAAGAGCTTGGTGCGGTGGCAACATATTTTTCCGGGGTATGGGGACAGAAAACACATGACACTATTGTAACCAGAATATGTTAATTTTACACCATTTATTTCTTTTTTTAAATTTTGCACAGTAACTTTGCATATGGAACTTACCATTTGAAGTATTGTACAACCAACGCTTGTATCTTGGAATACTGGGCCAGTTGGGGTCCCACCCAGATGTCTTGTGTTTGGACTTTTATTGCCGTTATCCTTCTCTCCTTCCTCTGCTCTCACCTCTCCTGGACCCTCTGCCTGAACACTTCCCTCTCCTTGACTCCTCTCTTCTTTCTCATCTTTCCTTCTCTGAGCTCTGTCTGCTTCAGGTTCTCTCTCTGTCTATGGTGGTATACAAACAGGTGAGAAAATATTAGGTGTCACGTTTTGTCCTGCAGGATTTTTTTTTGCCATGGTTTACATAAATGACAAAAATATGTATTTTTTTGTATTTTTATTCTGGTGTTTTCTCCATTGAGAAAAAGTAGGAAAGACAAGGAAAAAATATTCATAATAGCAATTTACTCATGCATACTTTGATTGTATGTTGAGAGGTGGGTATAGTAGCCAGAAATTCTACTCATGTAAAAGCAGTGCCATGAAATTAATAATTAAAAGTAGACAGCCAAAAATTTCTAGTAGAGTTAAGGGTACAAAGAGCACTCACTTAAAAACTTGAGTAATGACTTCAGTCTTGAAGGTTTGAGGTTTTTCTCCAAAATTTATAACAATTTTCTTATAGTTTTCTACTTTTCTCTGAAAATTTATCTAAATTTGAAGCCATTTTCCTCAAATTTGAAATTTCCTCTCATAAAATTGACTTTTCTTGTACATTTGAAACTTTATTATAAATTTGTGGATTATTTTATGGCATATTTTTGTCTGTTTTTTAAAATAAAATAACTGTTTTTTAAATAAATTTGAAACAGACTGTGGTAAAAAAAATTTTTTACTTTTTCCTTATAACAGTTTCCATTTTTAACCATAACTTTGCAGTCAGAACAGAATAATAACTGATTACAAAGAAAAAAAAATGTATTTATTTGACTTGTATGTATTTGACTTTGACTTTAATGATTTAAATTAACTTAAATGACCAAGGATGCCGTTATTTCTGTTATAATATTTCTATATATTTATAGGTTTGTTTTTTGGTTTTTTTTTTGAAATCTTCTCACCACCCAGACAGCAGGAAAAAACTCCCTATTTTGAAATCTAAATGTTGGCACATTTAGTTTGAAGGCTGCTGACGGATTAAAGTCACTGACTTGGTGCATTTCGGTCATTTTAACTTGCCAGGTACATAACGGGCAACATAATATTGTAGTGGCTGGTGAAATATATACTCAGCAATTCATCAGTCCCGCTTGCCTTTCCCTTCATATGAAGCCGGCTGCAATATGAATTCTAACCACATCTCATAGCTAAGCGACTCTTCCATTATTGCTCCCGTTTCCAGCGGGTTAAAACCATGATAAATGCCTCCAGTGCTTACATACCTCTTCTCATTTTTTTTTTTTTTCAGCGTTTAAAGTATTTTAATAAACTCATGTTTCTGTCCGACAGTCACGCTAGCGAGACATTCTGGTGACTGACTAGAAAGCTCGCGTGGGCGGGGCGCTTCTAAACTCTGCGTGGATTACTGCCACGTGCGTTGTTCGTGTGCGCGCTTGCGGAAAGGCATTGCTTCATATATTTCTCTTAAATTCATATCTCCTCAAAAGCCTCAGCGGTATTTTTTCTGGCGAGGCGGGTTGCCACCCAGAAACGTTACCAGAGGAAACACTGACTGTACAGCGCTGCGTGCGCGCCGGGCTCGTGCAAAGCTTCGCGGACCAAAGCGGAAATACAGCATGAACTACTTACATCTGCGCATGGGTCACTTCATAGCTGTAGACCATTCACACTGGAGTCTGATGGTCATTTAAATTATAATGTGAACACACACACACACAAAAAAAAATCGAATCTCGGAAAAAAAAAATCGTTATTGAGCATTTCGACATGCAGTGTGACCGTAGCCTATTGGGCAATCTGAACGCACCCACTGTGTTAAGTTTAGGAGCAAGAAGTCACTAATTTATAAGTAAGTCCCATATAAGGATCAGAAATTAAGGAAAAAATTAACTTCAAAATTATGACAAATGCTGAAATGTCAAATTCATCAGGTTAGCAGCTAGCATTAGCCTGTCAGCTGCCAACCTGATCAATGTCGCTGCTACTACGCCACAGCTAACAAAATATTGTTTACATGGAATCAAAGGCGGCTACTCTCACCTCTTCTGGGTAGTTTGACTCCGTTTGTCGATGTTTTATAAAACTGGACAGCCAATCCAGAGCCGGAATAATCGGTGGAACGGAGCTGTTCCCGCTGCGGCCTATCATTTTCCGCTTGGCCTTCACGTATCTGTCCCGTAGGTACTTCCATTTTTGTTTGCAGAAGTTTTCATCTTTTCCCACCGTTGTAGCAATTTCTTTCCATGAATTGGCTGCCATCTGGATGTCCTTATGCTCTTTCAATGTCGAGTTGTACAAGTGAGGATAACGGCGGATCTCCTCACAGAGCTTCTTATCGACCAAAGACTCCATGTTTTTTGCTTTTGCGTTTGAGTGGACGGGGGGGGGGGGGGCGTGCCGCTGCTGCTTCTTCTTCTGATTAATGGCGGGTGGCATTTAGCGATTTAGGTGCATTACCGCCACCTACGATGCTGGAATATGGTCAAGGGTGAAAGAGGGAACAAAAGAACTAGGCTCTCTTCAATAAACCTGCCTTTTTAAGGAAATTAAACAATGACCAAACTTTAACATTTTTTTTACTTAACATATATTTTAAACTTTAAATTTAAATTATATATTTTAAATATATTTTATATATTTGATTTACCAGTCAATCTACGTTCCTACTCTCACCTATGGTCACGAGCTTTGGGTAATGACCGAAAGAACAAGATCGCGGATACAAGCGGCTGAAATGAGCTTTCTCCGTAGGATTGCTGGACTCACCCTCAGAGATAGGGTGAGGAGCTCAGTCATCCGGGAGAGGCTCAGAGTAGAACCGCTGCTCCTCCACATTGAAAGGAGCCAGTTGAGGTGGTATGGGCATCTGATTAGGATGCCTCCTGGATGCCTCCCACTTGAGGTGTTTTGGGCATGTCCCACTGGGAGGAGACCCCGGGGCAGACCCAGGACTCGGTGGAGAGACTATTGGCTCTTTTCCATAGTCACAGTTCTTTTTCACCGCTGCACGGTGGCGCAGTGGTTAGCACTGCGGCAGCACAGTTTACCCTTGGCCAGGGGATTGTGGGGATCGTGGGATCATGGGTTCGATCCCAGCCCCCGACCAACAGTGATCTGTGTGGAGTTTGCATGTTCTCCCCGTGTTGCGTGGGTTTACTCCGGGATTTCTCCGGTTTCCTCCCACATGCCAAAAACATGCATGTTAGGTTAATTGGCTGTTCTAAATTGTCCCTAGATATTTGTTTCCTATAGGCCCTAAGAATAGAGGGTTAGTATTAATGAAAGCGCTTTGAGTGGTCTTTGTGACTAGAAAAGCGCTATATAAGTGCAGGTTAGTTAGTTAGTTAGTTAGTTAGTTTTACTTGTTTCGATTCTCCACTACTTCTTTCTCCCTGGGTTGTTGATCCATTACAACCCTGTAAAGCCGCGTAAACTCGGTAGTGGGCGGGATTGAGGCGGCGCCACACTCTGCTGACGTCAAGCACGCGACCGAATCCTTCACAACAAAGAAAATGGCGGATTAGGAGCGGAGGATTTCCACGTTGCTTCTTCTCTGGCTTTTGAACACAATAAATGAATGTTTTTAACCGGAGAAGAGAGTTTTACAGGAGAAGACAACGTGCATTGAGAGAACACACGTTGAGGCAGTACCAGAGACTCGTTGTTGCCATTGGGGAATATCAAGCAGCGGAATATGAAGCGGAATATGAAGCAGAGAGCTTAATTACCCAGCACATCAGGCACATCAAGCACACGAGGAAACAGTTTTTGGTAATTTAATGCTTTCTATTGTCATTTTATCGTCATGTCATTGTTGTGTACAGCATTTTGATGTTGCCAGGTTATCAGTATTAATATGTATGCTGTAGAGGCTCAGAGTAGAACCGCTGCTCCTCCACATTGAAAGGAGCCAGTTGAGGTGGTATGGGCATCTGATTAGGATGCCTCCTGGATGCCTCTCACTTGAGGTGTTTTGGGCATGTCCCACTGGGAGGAGACCCCGGGGCAGACCCAGGACTCGGTGGAGAGACTATTGGCTCTTTTCCATAGTCACAGTTCTTTTTTACTTGTTTCGATTCTCCACTACTTCTTTCTCCCTGGGTTGTTGATCCATATGGCTGTGTTATTAGACATGTATATGTTGGACACTGCATATGTGATTTAACCTCACGATGAAGGAGAGCCACGGAGCTGCAGCCCCCTGCGGTGCGGAGCCGCAGAGCCTGGACCCCCTGCGGAGGACACGGGACAGAAGACTTCCTGACCGCTGAGGCTCGAGAGGAGGGAAGGGGGAGTTATGTAAATAAAAGGTTAATGAATGTGAATAAAGGGATTTTGATATAGATGTGTGATTTCCCCTGCGAGGGAAATGGTTTGATGTGAGAATGTTTAAAAGGGAGAACTTTGGTGTGTTCACCCTCTTTGTTCGCTGCTCAGGAATGAGAGCAGACAGTGGAATGGTTACTTGAAATAAACTGGAATTAAAGACAATTTGGTTTCGTTATTCAAGTCTCCCCACATTGGTGACTGACGACGTTGAGAATGAACGAAGAAGGTCTCAGGGTCCCGGACTCACAGCGCTCAGAGCTGGCGAGCGCAGTGGCCGTTAAGCTGCCTGATTTTTGGCAGGATAACCCACGGTCGTGGTTTCTGCAAGCAGAGTCGCAGTTCGCGCTCGCAGGAGTAACGGTGGATGACTCTAAGTTCCACCATGTCATCGCTAAACTGGACAACAGCACAGCTCGGTGCGTGCAGAGCTTGGTGGAGCAGCCACCCGCGACCGACAGGTACGGCAAGCTGAAATCCACCCTCATCAAGTTTTTCCCCCCCTCGGCTGAAGTGAGGGCGAGGAGGATCCTGTCTTTGCTAGACCAAGGAGGACACAGGCCGAGTGCCCTGATGGAGGAGATGATACAGCTGAGAGGGTTGGACAACGATGATTTCATTTTTCAGTTCATCTTCCTCTCCAACCTCCCGGCGCATGCGAGAAGCACGCTGGCCGGCAAAAAGTGTCACACCCTGGAGGAGTTCCGGGAGCTGGCCCAGGAAGCAGATGGGATCCTGGACGCCTGCGGCGGGCAAGCAACCACAGCGGCGACCCGAGACAGCGGGGAGCCAGAGGCGGCAGACCCAGACTGGCCGACGACGGCGGCAGCACGGCCGCGACGAGGTGGAGCCAATGGCCCGGCGGCAGAGGCGCGGACACGACACAGCGGAGGAGAAGATCTCTGCTTCTACCATCGGAGGTTCGCAGAGAAGGCACGCAGGTGTGTGCCGCCCTGCAACTTCAGGAGTTCGGGAAACGGCAAGACCGGGGGTCGCTAGCAGCTTCGACCCTCGGAGAACGCAGCAAGCTGCTCTACATCACGGATGCGCGCTCCGGACGAGAGTTCCTCATCGACACCGGAGCACAAGTGAGCTTCATCACCCCAACATACGCGGACCGGGTGGCTGGACCCCACGGTAGCAGAGCTACGGCGGCAAATGGCTCGAACATCAACACCTACGGGAGAAGGACCTTGCCTTTGTGCTTACATGGCCGCACATATGAATGGACTTTTGTAATAGCGGCGGTGAGTTTCAACATGTTGGGCGCGGATTTTTTGTGTTCACACAGTCTGTTAGTTGATCTTGCTAATAGACGGCTGGTAAATGCACTCTCTTTTTACTCTCTCCCCTGTTCAGCTCGAGTGTCTCCGCCACCAGTACAGACCCACGTCGCTACAGCAGGTGGTAAGTTTCACACACTCCTCACCCAATTTCCAGCGCTCACTGTGCCCACTTTTTCAGCGACGGTCGCGAAGCACGGGGTGAAACACTTTATCCCCACATCTGGTCCTCCCGTGTTTGCAAAAGCTCGGCGCTTGGATGCAGTTAAGCTCGCCATTGCGCGCGAGGAGTTCGCCAGCCTGGAGAGGCTAGGCATCGTTCGTAGGTCGAAGAGCCCGTGGGCTTCGCCGCTGCACATGGTACCAAAAGCCGATGGCTCCTGGAGACCGTGCGGAGATTACCGCAGGCTAAACAACGCTACGGCGCACGATCGTTATCCCATCCCGCACATTCAGGATTTTTCGGTGCACCTGGCGGGGGCGCGCATTTTTTCAAAGATTGATCTAGTTCGCGGCTATCACCAAGTCCCAGTCCAACCGGAGGACATTCCTAAAACAGCGGTAATAACCCCGTTCGGACTTTTCGAATTTTTACGCATGCCGTTTGGTCTCAAAGGGGCGGTGCAAACATTTCAGCGGATGATGGATGCCGTGTTACGCGATCTCCCTTTCGTGTTTGTGTACCTCGACGACATTTTGGTCGCGAGTACTTCAGAGGACGAACACGAAACGCACCTCACAGCAGTTTTTAGGAGGCTGGGAGAGCACGGCTTAATAGTTAACCCAGCCAAGTGCCAGTTCGGCGTCGAGCGGATCGATTTTTTGGGTCACCGCGTCTCCCCGGAGGGAGCGGTTCCGTTACCAGATAAAGTACGCGCGGTAGCGGATTTTCCCCGTCCACAAACGGTCAAATCACTACAGGAATTCTTGGGGATGGTGAATTTTTATAACCGATTCCTGCCCCACGCAGCTCAAATCATGCAACCGTTATATGCCACGCTCAAAAAACAAAAACCGACCCAGGCGGTCGAATGGTCCCCGGAGCGGGAGCGCGCGTTCACAGAGGTTAAAAAAGCCTTGGCTGACGCTGCGCTCCTGGCCCACCCAGACCCTGCAGCACGTATCACGCTGACGACAGACGCTTCAGATTTAGCCATAGGGGCCGTTATTGAGCAACAGGTAGCCGGAGTTTGGCAGCCTTTGGCTTTCTTTAGCAAATCTTTAAGCGCGGCTGAACGAAAATACAGCGCGCTCGACAGAGAACTGTTGGCGCTGCATTTGGCTATTCGTCATTTCCAGTTCTGGCTGGAAGGACGGTGCTTCACCGCTTATGTGGACCACAAGCCGCTCACATACGCCTGTTGTGTTCGTGTTCGTTGAGGAGAGAAGAGACTTGCAGTTGAACCAACGTAACTTTATTTTTTAGCGGCAGCTCACACAGACACTTTCACATCGGCTCCCATGTTGGCCGTTTCTTATTCTACTGAGTGCATCATTCCAACAAGCGGTAACAAGGTAGCAGCGACGCCTAGTGGTAAACACTGATCATTACATCCCCCTTTCTTTGAGGTGAATAAACATTAATAAACATTGATGCAAAACAGTGTATATGTATTCAGTATGAATGGACTAATACAAAACACAAATTTCAGTTCTCCCTGAATCAACATGCCCAAAGAAATTAACATCTGTTACATTTTTCTTATTCTTTGCTTTTTGCTTTTTTTTTTTTTTTCTTATAAGTCCAACCTATCTGGTTTCTTTATTTCTCGTTTTGATCTTCTCGGTTCATCTTTGTCAGGTGGAACATTTGCTTCACAGTTCATAAGAGGTGTGGTTGTGGGAGATTCTGGGTGAGCATTATTGGGCCCACCAGGTGCTTGTGGAGTCTTGAGGAGACTGCGGCGATTGCGCCTGAGCACCTGTCCATCCTCGGTTCTCACTGTGAATGATCTTGGAGCAACTTCCTGTAATACAACTCCTTTAGTGTTCCAGCCAGATGCATCCTCGATCCTAACTGGGTCGTTGTTGGCCAGTGGAGAGAGTGGTTTGGCTGAAGTGTCATAGAATGTCTTTTGTTTCAGTTTCTGCTTCTCAAGCTTGTTTCTGAGTTTTGTATCTTTCCTTTGTGAAGTAGCATTTGGGTAGCTGGGAAGCGTTGTACGCAGCTTTCTGTTCATTAGTAGCTCAGCAGGTGACAGTCCGCACTGAAGTGGAGAGGCGCGGTAACTGAGTAGAGCCAAGTATGGATCCGAGTTGCTGTCTGCAGCTTTCTTAAGCAGTTGCTTCAGAATGTGGACGCCTTTTTCTGCTTGTCCATTTGATTGTGCATAGTGTGGGCTTGACGTCACATGCCGAAATTCATACTGTTCTGCAAACTGCTGCCATTCCCTGCTACTGAAACATGGTCCATTATCTGTCACCACAAGGTGTGGGATGCCATGCCGAGCAAATGTGGATTTGGTATGAGTGATCACACAGGCTGATGTAGTGCTTGAGAGTAGTGCCATTTCTGGAAAGTTGGAAAAGTAGTCCATGACTACTAAGTAGTCTTTGCCTTTAAGGTGAAACAGGTCTATCCCTACTTTGTGCCAAGGGGATGCAGGACTTTCAGATATCACCATTGGCTCTTTGCTTTGTTTACTTCGGTGTTTCTGGCACGTTTCACAACTACTCACAAGCGTCTCGATGTCTTTGTTTAGTCCAGGCCAGTACACTGACTCCCTTGCTCTCCTTTTACATTTTTCAATCCCAAGGTGTCCTTCATGTATCCTGTTTAACAAATCTGGTCTTAGAGCCTCAGGGATGACTATTCTTCCTTTCTTCAGTAATAGTCCATCAACAAAACTGAGATCTCCTCTGACATGGTAATAGCGAGGGCAAGATCCTGCAGGCCATCCCTCGTCCATGTTCTGAATGACACGCTGTAGCTCGGTGTCCTGTGATGTCACCTCAGCTATTTGTTTCGACTTTGTGTCAGATACTGGCAGAGCACACGACACCATGTTGATGTGATTTTCAATATCCTCATCTGTGGAACTCAGACACTTTTCAGCAGGTGCTCTGGACAAGGCATCTGCGAGTATCAGGTGCTTTCCCGGTGTATAAACCAGTTCAAAATCGTACCTTTGCATTTTCATCATTAGGCGTTGGATCCGTGGGGACATTTCGTTAAGATTCTTCTTGATAATGGAGACGAGTGGGCGGTGGTCAGTTTCCACAGTAAAAGACGGCAGTCCATAGACATAACTGTGAAACCGCTCCAGCCCGTAGGAAACGCCTAAACACTCCTTTTCAATCTGGGCATATTTGCATTCAGACTTTGTCATAGCCCTTGACGCATAGGCTACTGGTTTCCAGTACTCTCCTTCTGCCTGTAGGAGCACTGCTCCGATGCCATCTTTGGACGCGTCAGTTGACACTTTGAGCTTTTTCCGGTGGTCATAGTAGGCTAATGCTGGTGCTCTGGTAAGAGTTTGCTTAAGTCTTTGCCACTCTTGCTCATGTTTTTCGGCCCATTTAAAGTCACAGTCGTTGTGTAAGAGCTCTCGGATGCATGACGTCTTTGCTGTGAGGTTGGGAATAAATTTGCCTATGAAATTTACCATTCCCATGATGCGTAACACGCCCGTTTTGTCTGTTGGTCTTGGCATGTTCAGTATTGCTTTCACTTTATCGCCATCTGGTTGTATGCCTTGAGCTGTGAGTTTGTCTCCGAGGAAGAGAATCTCTTGTACTGCAAACTCACACTTGGCTCTATTGAGTTTCAGCCCGTACTTCTGAATGCGCTCCATCACTTTGTTAAGTCTCTGGTTGTGTTCTTGGAGAGTCGAGCCCCATACAATAATGTCATCTATGTAAACTTTGACTCCCTCTAGGCCTTCAATGATCTGTTCCATCGCTCTGTGGAATATTTCTGGTGCAGATTTTATTCCAAATGGCAGCCTAAGAAAACAGTATCTACCGAAAGGTGTGTTAAAAGTACAGTACTTAGTGCTGCTCTCTTCCAGTTTTAACTGCCAGAAACCCTGAGAAGCGTCGAGCTTTGTGAAGTAGTTAGCTCCTGCCATCTCACTGACTATTTCCTCACGTGTGGGGATTTGGTAGTACTCGCGCTTAATGTTCTCATTTAGATCTTTTGGGTCCATGCACATTCTCAACTCACCATTCTTTTTCTTTGTGACGACCATCGAGTTGACCCAGTCTGTGGGCTCCTGCACCTTTTTGATCACGCCCAAGTTGGTCATCCAGTCCAGTTCTCGTTTGAGGGCTTCACGCAGTGGAGCTGGGACCCTACGTGGTGCGTGCACAACTGGTTGGGCGCCTTCTTTTAGCTGGATTTTATATGTAAAGGGCAGTGTGCCAAAACCTTTGAACACATCAGAAAAGTTTTGCACAATAGCGTTAGTGTCACACTTGGAATCTGATTCAATGCAGTACACTCTTTTCACTAACCCTAGCTCTTCACAGCTTTTATCACCCAACAGTGATTCACATTTCTCATTCACAACAGAAAAGTTTACATTGTGCACTTTACCTTTAACAACAACATTCAGTTTACAGGTACCAAAACACTGTATGGGTTGCCCATTGTAATCTTTCAACCCTGATTTCTTTCTGTATATGTGTGGCTTAACCTGCATTTCCTTTACATCAGACATGCTAATGAGGTTAGCTTTTGCACCAGTGTCCAGTCTCATAGTGACGATAGTCCCGTTAACCAGCAGAGGAGTGATCCACTTGTCCTCATTGGTAATGCTGTTGACTTTTTCTCCTTCATTTTCACAGTTAACGATGCCCACAAAGAAAGTGTCACTTAAGTCTGTGTCTTCGACTACATTCACGTTTTTGCCTTTCTTTCCTTCCTTTCTTTTGGTGAAGCATTGCTTGGCAAAATGATTCTTTCCATGGCAGTTGGAGCATACTTTACCAAACGCTGGGCATTGCTTTGGCTTGTGCTGTAATCCGCAACGCTTGCAGAAGAACGTGGGATCCTCGTCCGCTGTGCAGTCCCGGCCCATGAGCGACGCCTCCCGCTCTGAGATGACACGGCGCCGACCGCTGCTCCTTCACTCGGAGGTGTGGCGCCTGGCATGCCGCAGAACGTTTTCATGTGCTTCTGGGACAGTTCGCTTGCCTGGCAGAGTTTAACAGCCATCTCCAGCGTCAACTCCGTCTCACGAAGCAGTCTCTCTCGTAACTTTTTGTCCTCAACACCAAACACAATTTGATCTCTGATCATTGAGTCCTTCAATGTCCCAAAATTGCAGGATTGTGCTTTCAAACGGAGAGCTGTCAAAAAACTGTCAAAGGGCTCACTCTGTTGCTGCATACGAGATCTAAACATGTATCTTTCATATGTCTCGTTTTTCTTAGGAGTGCAGTGAGCATCAAACTTAGCGAGCACGACATCCAGCTTATTTGGGTCTTCACCCGTTCCGAACACGAACGTGTTGTACACTTCAATGGCCTGTGGCCCCGCTAAGTTCAGCAAAAGTGCTACCTTTCTCAAGTCCGGCTTCGTGTCCAGTCCCATGGCCGTGACATACAAGTTGAACTGCTGCTTGAATGCCCGCCATTTTTCATCCACGTTACCTGCCAATTTCAGGTTTTCCGGCGGCTTCAACTCCATGACGACTTCTCACGTGGTCGCTCAGTTCATGCAGTTTACTCCTGGTACCATGTTGTGTTCGTGTTCGTTGAGGAGAGAAGAGACTTGCAGTTGAACCAACGTAACTTTATTTTTTAGCGGCAGCTCACACAGACACTTTCACATCGGCTCCCATGTTGGCCGTTTCTTATTCTACTGAGTGCGTCATTCCAACAAGCGGTAACAAGGTAGCAGCGACGCCTAGTGGTAAACACTGATCATTACAACGCCATGGCCAAAATTTCAGATCCGTGGTCTGGCAGGCAGCAGAGGCAGCTGGCCGCAATCTCGGAATTTACCACTGACATTAGGCACGTCGCGGGCAAATTCAATGTAGTAGCAGATTGTCTCTCGCGTGCGTTCACGACTCCAACACGCGCAGAGGCGGAACGGGCCACCGTGACCGCGCCGCAGGAGAGCGGCACGGTGGCGCGCGCAGCCCCGGTGCACGTGGGTATAGATTACGCAGCCATGGCAGCGGACCAGGGGGCGGACGCAGACGTGCGCGCACTCCAGTCTGGACCAACAGGGTTGAGGCTGGAGAGCAAGTGTTTACAAACCGGTATGCCCCCCCTGATCTGCGACATGTCGACGGGGCGCCCGCGTCTGGTGGTTCCGGCCACGTGGCGCCGCCGTGTTTTTGACTCGGTCCACTCACTGGCGCACCCGGGGGTGTGCGCGTCGGTGAAACTAGTGGTGGAAAAGTTTGTTTGGCCGTGCCTGTGCAAGCACGTGAAGGAATGGGCAAAAACCTGCATTTCCTGTCAAAGGGCCAAAATTCACAAGCACACAAGAGCCCCGTTAGAACCGTTCCGCATTCCGGCCAGAAGGTTCGACCATGTGCACGTCGACCTGGTGGGCCCCCTACTGGCATCACAGGGGTTCACACATCTTTTGACAATGGTGGACCGCACCACACGTTGGCCGGAAGTGGTCCCACTTGCGACGACCACGGCCGCAGAGGTGGCTCGCGTTTTTTTAACGGCTTGGGTGGCACGCTTCGGGGTTCCGTCGGACATTACGTCCGATAGAGGACCGCAATTCATCTCTGAGCTGTGGTCAGCGATGGCCAACGGCTTAGGAGCCAAAATTCACCGCACTACGGCTTACCACCCTCAGGCCAATGGTTTATGCGAGCGTTTTCATAGGTCTTTGAAGGCAGCACTCAGAGCGTCGCTCACGGATGCAGATTGGGTAAATAAACTGCCATGGGTTTTATTAGGGTTGCGTTCTGTGCCTAAAGAGGACTTAGACGCCTCCCCAGCGGAGCTGGTATTCGCACAAACTCTGAGGCTGCCGGGCGAGTTTTTACCAGAGCACCCAGAGCCCCCACCTCTCTCTGCTCTGGGACCGTTAGTCGGCACGGGAGCAGACACGCTCCCGGGTCCGGTTCATCACGCTTTTCCACGAGTTTTCGTCCCCAAGGCTTTGAAAAATGCCGACTTCGTTTTTGTCAGGTGCGAAGCCCTAAAAGCAACGCTCAAACCACCTTACGAAGGGCCATTTCGAGTGCTGGAGGCAGGTGATAAGCAATTTGTGCTAGATTTTGGAGACAGAAAAGAGACAGTCAGTATTGACAGACTAAAACCTGCTTTTGTCATGAAGGACGTGTCTGTACCGGTCGCAGTGGCGCCTCGACGAGGCAGGCCCCCGCAAAGGGCAAATAATCACTCTCTTCCTCAGTCAACAGAGCCGAAGCAGAAAGGCGCCGCAGGCAAGGCGGGGCCAACTTACAGCAGATTCGGCAGACGGCTGAAGCCCAAGCGGCGCACAGACTGAATGTTGGTGTTGATTATTCAGTAGTGAGTAAGGTGCTATTAAATTTTAGGAATTAGTCTGTTCTTCATCGTTTGGGGGGGGATTATATGGCTGTGTTATTAGACATGTATATGTTGGACACTGCATATGTGATTTAACCTCACGATGAAGGAGAGCCACGGAGCTGCAGCCCCCTGCGGTGCGGAGCCGCAGAGCCTGGACCCCCTGCGGAGGACACGGGACAGAAGACTTCCTGACCGCTGAGGCTCGAGAGGAGGGAAGGGGGAGTTATGTAAATAAAAGGTTAATGAATGTGAATAAAGGGATTTTGATATAGATGTGTGATTTCCCCTGCGAGGGAAATGGTTTGATGTGAGAATGTTTGTAACTTAGATTTTTATTCATTTTTCATCATATATAATGCATTCAGATCACATTCTACATTTAAAAAAACAAAGGGGTTAGGGTAGGGAAAAATAAAAAAAAAAAAAAAAATTAAAGGGGGGGACGACAAATGTTGGAGCATCAAGTTTTTAGTTTCCATCTCTTAATTCTTCTGTTTTTTTCAGTGTTTTTGGTTATTCTTTCAATTTCTGCCTCGTTGTTGCACTTTGTAGTGTGTCCATTTCCGCCATTTTTTCTCCCATATTCCTTCTTGCATTCTTCGTCGATATGTTAGTTTTTCCATCATACGTATGTCCTCAACAATGTCAGTCCATTGTTCTTGGTCAGGAAGAACTTCTGATCGCCATTTTTTTGTGATAGTTTTTTTACATGCAATCAACAAGATTTTAACTAGATATCTGTCCTCAGCCTGTATAACATTGTCTTTTTTAAGATCACATAAGTACATCAGGTTACAGTTCATTGGTATATTATATCCTAATATCCTCTGTATTGTCACATGCATAGATTTCCAAAATGATGATATTTTGTAGCATTTCCAAAACATATGTGAGTGGTCTGCATTTTGAGCCCCACATCCCCTCCAGCATAAAGATTGGGTATTTGTATATTTTCCTTGAATCTGTGGTGTAATGAAAAAGCGAATCAGGTTTTTCCATCCAAATTCCCTCCATGCCCTTGAATTTGTTGATGTGTGTTGTGTTTTCCATATTTCCTGCCAGCTTTCTTCTGTTATGTTTAAATTGAGCTCTTTCTCCCATTTCTCCTTTATATAGTTACTTGTATGATTGTTTGTCATAAGTTTCTGATATAGTTTTGAAATAATTCTTATTTTATTTCCTGCATATGAGCTTAAAATAAGTTGTATAATCTCGTTCACATCTGTTTGGAGGTTATGCCTAATCTTCTTCATATAGTAATCTCTCATCTGCAGATATCTGAAAAATTCCGATCTTTCTAATTTAAATTTTCTCCTGATATTTACAAAGCTCCTGAGATCTTTTTTTCCGATATTGCCCCATGCTGTGATTCCCTTGTTCACCAGATTTTTGTATCCCCTATCTTGTTTTGCCGGTTCAAACTGACTGTCAAATGCTACCCATTTCAATAGTTTTATGTCTTCCCTTATATTATATTTTTGTACTATTTTATACCACAGTTCTAAAGTAAATTTAGTGATTGGGTCTATTTGTTTGATTTGCTTATATGCATCTTTATCCCCTATTATGCTTTGTACTGGGAGTCCCTCAATTTCCTTTTCCATTTCTTTCCATTTTGCCTCATATCCCTCGTCGCACCAACATATGATATATCTTATTTGTGCTGAGTAGTAATATTCCTTTAGACTCGGTAGGCCCATGCCTCCTTTCTCTTTTGGTAATTGGAGGGTTTTATATTTCACTCTTGGTTTTTTACCTCCCCAAACAAATCTCGATATCATCCTGTCCCACTTTGAGAATTGGGCATCTGGAATCTCTGTTGGTATAGCCTGGAAGAGGTAAAGTAATCTAGGTTGTATGCTGATTTTGACTGTCTCAATTTTTGAATTCAGGTCCATATTTAAGATTGACCATCTATCAATATCTTTTTTTTATTTCTTGTTCCAACCTATCATAGTTTGCTTTATATATTTTGCTTAGGTCTTTAGGTATGTTCACTCCAAGGTATTTTATTTCTTTTTGCTTCCAGTTTAGTTTGATCTTATCAGTTATCTGGTTTAGAGGGTTATAGTGGAATGTCAGTATTTGTGTTTTTGTTATGTTTATCTTGTATCCTGATAATTTTCCAAAATTTTCTATCAAGTTCATCATTTCCATTATTGATTTATCTGGTTGTTCAAGGTAAACTATAATATCGTCTGCAAATAGCCCAATCTTGTGTTCCGCCCCCTTTATTGTTACACCTTTTAATTTCTTATTTTGTCGTATCGCTTGAGCCAATGGTTCTATGAACAGAGCAAACAAGGTGGGCGATAAGCAGCATCCCTGCCTAGTTGATCTTTGTATATTTACTTTGTCTGTTAAGCTACCGTTTATCTTGATTCTTGCCACAGGTTCTTGATATAGCGTCCTTATGCATTGTACTGATTTTTCGTTAAATCCAAAGCGCTCCAGTACACTATATAGGAATTTCCAGTTAACCCTGTCAAATGCTTTTTCTGCGTCTAAACTCATTATTACTGCGCTTTTCTTTTCTTTATGTATTTGGTTAATTATATGTATTGTTCTCCTGATATTGTCATGTGTTTGGTGTCCCTCTATGAATCCAGTTTGATCATCTTCTATCAATTCCGTCAAGAATGTCTTTATTCGTTTACATATAATTGTTGTGTATATTTTATAATCTACATTTAATAAAGAGATTGGTCTATAGTTTCCGCATTGTTCTTTATCTTTCCCTGGTTTTAAAATAACTGAAATGATTGCTTCGTTCCATGATGGAGGTATTTTGTTGTTGTTCAGCGTCCAATTAAATGACTTTAGGAGTTGTGGCATGAGTTCTTCTATAAACAGTTTATAAAACTCAGATGGGTATCCATCACTACCTGGTGATTTACCATTTTTAAGTGACTTAATCACATCTCTGATCTCTTGTGTTGTTATTTCTGCTGTTAGTTTTTCATTTTGTTGATTTCCTATTGATGGCAAGTCCAATGTGTCTAGAAATTTTTTGATATCTTTAGTATTTGTTTCTTCAGGTTGCGAGTATAGTTCTTGGTAGAAATTATGGAAAATTTCTTCGATGTTTTCTGGGTTAACTGTGGTTTTATTTGTGGTGGGGTCTTTAATCTTGTATACATTATTCATTGTTTGTTGTTTTCTTAACCGTTTTGCCAGCAGTTTTGTGGCTTTTGGCCCCGTTTCATAATATTTTTGCTTTAGATATCTATTTTTCCTTTCAATTTCATCCATTTGTGTTTCTTTTATCTTTGTTTTTTCTTCTTTAATTTCTTGATATATTTTTGGATCATTTGTGCTTTGATGTTTACGTTCTAATTCCCTCAGTCTCTCACATCTTTGTTCATACGCTTCCAGTTTAGTCTTATTTGCTTTTCCTGTTTCAACAATTAATTTACCCCTTAACACGGCTTTTAGTGCGTCCCATAGTATTGTTGGGTCCACTTCTTCATTGTCATTCTCTTGGATATATTCGTTTATGTTTATTTTTATTCTTTCTTTCATTTTCTCATCATTTAACAGTCCTACGTTAAGTTTCCATGTTGTTTGTCGTTTTCTATTGTTTAAATATATTTCCATGTATATAGGATTATGATCTGATATTTCTGCCCCTCCAATCCAACAATTTCTCACCCTGTGTCTGTCACCTTCATTCATAAGGAAGTAATCTATTCTAGAGTGTACTTTATGGACTGCTGAATAATGTGTATAGTCTTTTTTGAGTGGGTGTAGGTCCCTCCATATGTCTACCATACCCATTTCTGCCAGTGAGGTTCTTATGAACTTTGTTACATGTTTTTTTTGTCTTCTTAACACTTGTTGTGTCAACTTCATGATCCATGACAGCATTTAAGTCTCCTCCACAAATTAGGACTCCTTCACTGTGTGTTGCTATGAGATCAAACAGATGTTGAAAAAAACCCTTCTCACTTTCTGGTGGGGCATGTCACCATGGGGTGAGACGCCGGCTCGGCGCTCAGCCCATGCTCCTTTTATCCCTGCCTCTCATTGGGCAGTGCCTCAGCTGGTTCCCAGCTGTCAGTGTCACGGGACGGCTGGGGCCAATTAATCCTCATCAGCTGGGGCGCTGTTAATGAGTATAAAGAGGAGCAGCTTCGATTATTCGGGGCTGCGACATAAGCACTGCTAGGCTGAAGCCCCTTCGTCTGGTGTCAGCCTCAACTCCCCTTGCAGCATTCCGGTGTTTGTATCCCGCTGTGAGTATGCACGTCTTGTTACCCCCATGTCCGGTACGAGCTACCTACCCCTGCGCTGTGCAGCCTGAGAATGTACGTCTGTATGAGTGTCTGTGCTCTCCTCATCCCTTATCCCTTACCCAGAATAAAACATCTCGACTCACTGGCTTGTCCCTGGCTCTGATTGCCCGGCTCCCTAGAGCCGGATATGACAGTATGTCGCAGCCAGAAGAGTTGCCGGCGGCCGTGAGTCGCTGTGGAAATGTACCTTTCTGTCCGGGTGTCAGCGCTGCTAGCATGCCGTTTCCCAGGAGTCACTTCCGGCGCCAGGGCGACGAGCTAAGGTCCATCTCGGAGGCTGTCGACGGGACATTCTTCACCCTGCACGACGCCTCCAACGCGAGACGCTGGCATCCGGGCCGTGCTGAGGAACTCCTGGACTGTCACCCTCACTCTCTGTACCATCTGGAGGACAGTGCCAGGATAGACGCTGCAGGTACACAGCGAGAGAAGCTCCACGGGGTGGATGGAAATCCCGGCAGGGAGTCGAAGTGGGCGACGTCTTTCCCCGCTTCGGAGTCCCGTTCCTGCCGCCATTCCCGTCCGGGAGTTCGCGCCAACCAGAGGACTTCCCCCGACCTGCGCCACGTCACTCGGGATTCCCTTCGAGGAGCCGCAGCTGACAGCAGTTATGTCCGGGGTCGAGTGGCTGTCGCGAGCTCTACTGTGTTTCCTGTCACCACCTTCAGGCATGTGGCGGCGGCAGTGAGATTGATGGTGAGGACTTCAGGGCTACGAAGCCTTCCCGTGCTCGACGCCTTCCTCGTCTCGATCTCCGATCTGGAGCGGCGAATCCTGGGTTTCCCCCTCGCTTCGTCCCCTGGGAGTAGTCGTCATCACATCGCCGAGTCACCTCTGCACGAACCTCGTCCGGATCCAGTTCTGGGTCATCGTCAGGACCGTTCCTCCCACGCAGCTGTCATCCCTCCGCCTCGTCAGTGTGGAGACTCTACAGCCTCGTCCCTTGAGCCTCGTTCCCCCGCTGTCATTCCTGGACATTCGGGCTGGCTCACCCCGGCTGTTTCCCCCTCCTCCTCGACGCGCTTCCTGACCGCTGTGTGTGCCTGGAATCCCGGCCTGGTGAGCTCTCTGCTGGAGACAACGCGAGCGATCCTCAGACGAATTCCCGGGGGGTCCTCCGTTATCGCCGGGCGGGGAGAGGAAGAAGCAGATTCCACTACAGCAGGCGATACTCAACCTCCAGGGGGCAGGCAAGTCATTGTTTTTTCACACCTGCTTAATGATTTGCTCTGTCACATCCCTGGAGGAGAAGTTCAGGGTTCGCAGCTCCCTGAACTCTCCCCACCTGCTGTAACCTGTATTCCTAATCCCGCATCCTGTGTCTCTCTCCGCCGAGCGGTCCCCGGCTCCGGGTCAACGTGGTGGGATATGGAGAGGGCCTGTGGTTCCGCAGCTACATTGCGGACGGAGGAGGGGGACTGACTGCTGCGTGGAGTCTACGCTGACGACTGAGCGTCCCCGGGTCTCCACGGAGGAGCGGTTCGGTCCAGCGGGACGAGATTCTTCTGGCTTCACGCCGAGTGGGTCGTCGGCGGGGTTACCTGAGCTGGAGGGATCTCAAGCTGCGCTGACCATCGTGCTGGCTGCGGGGCCCGACGCGGCTAGATGGGAGCCTGACAACGACCTCCTGACGACGGATCCTGGATCTTCGCAGTCCTGGACGGCGTCAGAACCCGAGATCAGGCGAGTGCTCTCCTTTCTTTTCTTTCTTTTTATCTTTGAGCACTTCAGCCTATCTCCAGGGGAGACGAGCAGGGTGCAGCCGTCCGCTGCGTCTGAGCTCGTCTCGCCGGGTTCTGGCGCTGCCGGTGATCCTGATCCCGGTTCTGTTTTCTCTTCTGAGCCTTCTTCCAGGGTCACCGGCGAGGAGTTGCTGTTCCTCGTGGTGCTGGAGGGTCCGGGTTCAACGTTGGAGGTCGGTTCTGGTGCAGTGTCCAACGTGGGTTCGCCCGAGACCCAATCGGGGTCCAACGTGGGTTCGCCTGAGGCCCGATCGGGGTCCGACGTGGGTGCTGCCCCAGTGTTGTCCAGGTCCGGTGAGGAGGTGGCCGTTTCCCCGAGGCCCGCCGCCCTCGTCATCGGCTCTCCCCTGAGCCTCTTCCACCGGGATCCGCTCTGACCCTTCGTCCGTCTCAACGGTCCTGGTGGTTGAGTGATGCGGTCGACGACCCGACCCGCAAAACTTTCGGTTCGGCGATCTGGTTTCCCCCCACTGGTCTGTGTTTGCCTTTGGGCGGCCTGGTTCGGCAGCCGTTGGACTGGATTCCTGGGATCTGGGCCCAGAGTTCGCCGTCCGAACATTTCTCTTCCCCGGGTTGCCAACTGGACAATGGGCGGGGAGATTACCAGAACAATTCCGGCCGTTTTGGACTCTGCCTGCCGTCTCCTCGGGTGTCCTTTACTTCTTTTATTATTATTGAGGTCACTCGGGTGTAGTTTCTTTGTCCATTAGGGGAATATATGTTTTTGTGCTGTGTGTTGTTTTTTTTTAACCATACTCAGCATTTTTATCGTATTGTTATCCTGTTACCCTGTCACCTTTTTTTCCTCTTGGTGACTCACCTTATGTATCGCGCTGTGTATTGCATTTTCTTATCTTTACTCAGCGTTTTCATTCATCCTTACCTTAGCCTTGGCCTCATCGGTGCATCATGGAGTATGCGTGTGGTTTCCTGTTCAACCATACTCTGTGATCACCCCATTCTGTCTTATTATCCTCGTGGGGGGCCTTCCCTGGCCCCGACTTTAACATTGACTGTGTTTGTTATTGTTTGAAGTAATGTGTTTCATCCCCACTTAACTGTACTTCATTATTACCCATTTGTCCTTGTCACCTCTGTTTCTTTAGGTGATCTTTTATATATTCAGTGCTGTGTGTTTTGTTTTCTTTAGTATCCATGCACAGCGTTTTTCATCATTTTTTGTCCTGACCTTTGTCTTGTTGGTGCATTATGGAGTAGTGTGTTTTGTTCCCCTTAACTATACTCTGTGATTGCTTTATTCATTCCTGCCACCTTTTTGGTGGGTTTTTGGTTTTCTTTTTTTTGCCCCGATCTATACGTTATTTGTATGCTGTCTGTAGTCGTATTTGGTATTTTTCCCTACCTGTGTCCTAACTCAGTTTTCTCCCTAACTGTGCTCTGGGTTAATCCTTTTCCCTGTGTTGTAGGGTATTGTATTTGGGTTTTTTTTTCTCTGCCCTGCTGCCCTACATTGGTCTATTGTTTTTTTTGTCCTTCCCTTTGCATCTTCCCCTCCGGTCCTGCCTCCCTTCCGCCCACCCTAGGTGGGGAGGGGGGGGGGGGCTGGGATGTTCCTGGTCGTTCGGGAGCCCGACCGTGAGGGGGAGGCTCTGTCACCATGGGGTGAGACGCCGGCTCGGCGCTCAGCCCATGCTCCTTTTATCCCTGCCTCTCATTGGGCAGTGCCTCAGCTGGTTCCCAGCTGTCAGTGTCACGGGACGGCTGGGGCCAATTAATCCTCATCAGCTGGGGCGCTGTTAATGAGTATAAAGAGGAGCAGCTTCGATTATTCGGGGCTGCGACATAAGCACTGCTAGGCTGAAGCCCCTTCGTCTGGTGTCAGCCTCAACTCCCCTTGCAGCATTCCGGTGTTTGTATCCCGCTGTGAGTATGCACGTCTTGTTACCCCCACGTCCGGTACGAGCTACCTACCCCTGCGCTGTGCAGCCTGAGAATGTACGTCTGTATGAGTGTCTGTGCTCTCCTCATCCCTTATCCCTTATCCCTTACCCAGAATAAAACATCTCGACTCACTGGCTTGTCCCTGGCTCTGATTGCCCGGCTCCCTAGAGCCGGATATGACAGGGCATAGATGTTCACTAATGTAATCTGCATACCATCTATTCTTCCCTTTATTATTACATACCTGCCTTCTTTATCCTGGATTTCTTGTTCACATTCAAATTGTATTTTGTTTGAGATTAGTATCATAACCCCCCTTTTTGCTCCTCCCTTAAATGAACTGTAGTAGGAGTTCTTATAGCCAAATCTCTTTAGTTTCACATGTTCTGCCTTGCTCAAATGTGTCTCTTGCATAAATATAATTTCAGCTTTTTCCTTCTTGAATTTTCTTATTATTCTTTCCCTTTTAACAGGTGAGTTAAGACCATTCACGTTTAGTGTCATTATCTTAAGATTTTTACCCATATTCATGTTTTTCCATTTTTTTAACTTGTGCTCCTAACCCCTTTAACAACAAAAATAACACATATTTATATAAAAACACATTAAAAAAACTCGACCTCCGTACTTTGGGCCTTTCTTCTGCCCACTGGTCCCTGTTGGTGGGTGGGGGGTTTGTCTTCACAGAGTGAAGGGCCCTCCCTAGACCTCTAATTACTATCCAAGTAATAGTCATTAGTCTAGAAATGTCCAACAAATATCACTTAAACCTCTCCTAGCCGTCTGTTTCTCTTTTACCTTGTCTTCTTGGCCTTCATTTCTTCTGTGCCTTTCTTAATCTTTGTTATGATCTAGGCTTTCAGTTGAAAGCCTTGTAGCTTGTCCTGGGCCCGCTGCTCTACGTCTCTCCCCCTTCTTCCGCCGTTCACTCGTCTCCACTCCGTCTGTCGTGGTGCGTTCAGGGCCGCCGCTGCTCCAGCCGTCTCCTTCGGCACGCTCACCTCAAGGCCCCGCTCCATCATATCCCGCGCTGCCTCTTCGGCCGTGTTGTAGGTTCTTGTGCCTTCCTCCCAATGAATCCTCATTTTCGTTAGCGGCGTTTGGAATCTAATTTTTTTCTCTTACAGCGCTTTTTTAATATTGGCATATTTCTTCCGCTGCTGCACGAGTTCTGTCGGGTAGTCATGGTCAAAAAATACCTGTTTGTCGCCGATTCGTATCTTTTTTTTCCATGCTTGCGTCAGGATTCTTTCCTTTATGTCATATTTCACAAAGTTTACCACAACTGACCTGGGTGTAGCGTTTGTTTTCGGGTTCTGTGCCGGTGTTCTGTGCGCCCGTTGAATCTGCAGATCCGTTTCTCCGGGTATTTCCAGTTCTTTTTTTAAGAACTGATCCATGAATTTTGTCATCGAGTTGCCTTCAATGCCCTCCGGAATTCCAAAGATGCGCATATTGCTTCGTCGGGATCTGCTCTCCAAGTCGTTTATTTTCTCCTGCATCCTCTGCGTTTGCGTCGTCAGGGTCTGTAGTTGTTCGTTTGCCTCGCTTTTCCAATCTTCTAGTTCCGAAATTCGGGTCTGCGCTTCTGTCATACACGCCCGCTGGGAGCGCAGCTCCTCCATGTTTTCCGTTAATTTACGCTCCATTTCTCTTCGGAGGTCCATGATTTCCTCCTTAATTTCTTTTTTCAGTTCCTCCTTAAGAGCCGCTAAATCCTGTTGTAGCTGTCGCTTGAATTCTCTTAACTCTTCACCCAAACTGGCGATGCCAGCGTTCATGTTGTCGAGTCTGGTGTCTTCCATTTTCTCTGCTGTAGACACCTCGTTTTTTTGGGCTTTGCGTACAGCGGTTTTTCCTGCGTTGTTGGAGAGGAATTCTTCAATTTTACCCTGTTTTTGTCCTTGTGCCCGGTTCCTTCGTGTTTTCATCCCTTAGTTTATTGATTCGTTTATGTCGAGTTGGCCATTTACCGATGATTTTTAATCCGGCTAGGGAGAGCTCTTTGTTTAAGTGTTATGTCTCTCCGCCATCTTCCCGGAAGTCCGATGTGAGAATGTTTAAAAGGGAGAACTTTGGTGTGTTCACCCTCTTTGTTTGCTGCTCAGGAATGAGAGCAGACAGTGGAATGGTTACTTGAAATAAACTGGAATTAAAGACAATTCGGTTTCGTTATTCAAGTCTCCCCACACTCCACATTGAAAGGAGCCAGTTGAGGTGGTATGGGCATCTGATTAGGATGCCTCCTGGATGCCTCCCACTTGAGGTGTTTTGGGCATGTCCCACTGGGAGGAGACCCCGGGGCCGACCCAGGACTCGGTGGAGAGACTATTGGCTCTTTTCCATAGTCACAGTTCTTTTTTACTTGTTTCGATTCTCCACTACTTCTTTCTCCCTGGGTTGTTGATCCATTACAACCCTGTAAAGCCGCGTAAACTCGGTAGTGGGCGGGATTGAGGCGGCGCCACACTCTGCTGACGTCAAGCACGCGACCGAATCCTTCACAACAAAGAAAATGGCGGATTAGGAGCGGAGGATTTCCACGTTGCTTCTTCTCTGGCTTTTGAACACAATAAATGAATGGTTTTTAACCGGAGAAGAGAGTTTTACAGGAGAAGACAACGTGCATTGAGAGAACACACGTTGGGGCAGTACCAGAGACTCGTTGTTGCCATTGGGGAATATCAAGCAGCGGAATATGAAGCGGAATATGAAGCAGAGAGCTTAATTACCCAGCACATCAGGCACATCAAGCACACGAGGAAACAGTTTTTGGTAATTTAATGCTTTCTATTGTCATTTTATCGTCATGTCATTGTTGTGTACAGCATTTTGATGTCGCCAGGTTATCAGTATTAATATGTATGCTGTGTGTGTGTTCTAGTTGGCTGCGTTGTTGCAAAATCAACGCTGCAGACCATGGACCTGGGCAGTAAACCGTAGCTCGCAGTGGTGGGAGAATATTGTCCCCAGCTTCTCAAGCACACAGTGGTTGCAGAACTTCCGGATGTCCGAGGACACTTTCACCTGCTTGTGCCACAAATTGCGTCCATGCATGGAGCCTCATTCATGTGCATACATATGTCAAACGTTTGTTTTTTAAATAAAATTTGGTGCACTTTTCGTCTGTTTCCTCTGTTGTTCATAACGGTTAACTGTTAAGGGACAACTAATTAAATGCTAAAACCTTGTAATTGACCTTGGAATTATATGTGGATACTCGTTATATTTCCAATTAATCATAGCCCTATTTTACTTACAAAATAATTTAAATTACTTTAAAAAAAGCCAATTCGGACTTCCGGGAAGATAGCGGAGAGACATAACACTTAAACAAAGAGCTCTCCCTAGCCGGATTAAAAATCATCGGTAAATGGCCAACTCGACATAAACGAATCAATAAACTAAGGGATGAAAACACGAAGGAACCGGGCACAAGGACAAAAACAGGGTAAAATTGAAGAATTCCTCTCCAACAACGCAGGAAAAACCGCTGTACGCAAAGCCCAAAAAAACGAGATGTCCACAGCAGTGAAAATGGAGGACACCAGACTCGACAACATGAACGCTGGCATCGCCAGTTTGGGTGAAGAGTTGAGAGAATTCAAGCGACAGCTACAACAGGATTTAGCGGCTCTTAAGGAGGAACTGAAAAAAGAAATTAAGGAGGAAATCATGGACCTCCGAAGAGAAATGGAGCGTAAATTAACGGAAAACATGGAGGAGCTGCGCTCCCAGCGGGCGTGTATGACAGAAGCGCAGACCCGAATTTCGGAACTAGAAGATTGGAAAAGCGAGGCAAACGAACAACTACAGACCCTGACGACGCAAACGCAGAGGATGCAGGAGAAAATAAACGACTTGGAGAGCAGATCCCGACGAAGCAATATGCGCATCTTTGGAATTCCGGAGGGCATTGAAGGCAACTCGATGACAAAATTCATGGATCAGTTCTTAAAAAAAGAACTGGAAATACCCGGAGAAACGGATCTGCAGATTCAACGGGCGCACAGAACACCGGCACAGAACCCGAAAACAAACTCTCCACCCAGGTCAGTTGTGGTAAACTTTGTGAAATATGACATAAAGGAAAGAATCCTGACGCAAGCATGGAAAAAAAAGATACGAATCGGCGACAAACAGGTATTTTTTGACCATGACTACCCGACAGAAATCGTGCAGCAGCGGAAGAAATATGCCAATATTAAAAAAACGCTGAAAGAGAAAAAAATTAGATTCCAAACGCCGCTAACGAAAATGAGGATTCATTGGGAGGAAGGCACAAGAACCTACAACACGGCCGAAGAGGCAGCGCGGGATATGATGGAGCGGGGCCTTGAGGTGAGCGTGCCGAAGGAGACGGCTGGAGCAGCGGCGGCCCTGAACGCACCACGACAGACGGAGTGGAGACGAGTGAACGGCGGAAGAAGGGGGAGAGACGTAGAGCAGCGGGCCCAGGACAAGCCACAAGGCTTTCAACTGAAAGCCTAGATCATAACAAAGATTAAGAAAGGCACAGAAGAAATGAAGGCCAAGAAGACAAGGTAAAAGAGAAACAGACGGCTAGGAGAGGTTTAAGTGATATTTGTTGGACATTTCTAGACTTATGACTATTACTTTGATAGTAATTAGAAGTCTAGGGAGGGCCCTTCACTCTGTGAAGACAAACCCCCCACCCACCAACAGGGACCAGTGGGCAGAAGAAAGGCCCAAAGTACGGAGGTCGAGTTTTTTTAATGTGTTTTTATATAAATATGTGTTATTTTTGTTGTTAAAGGGGCTAGGAGCACAAGTTAAAAAAATGGAAAAACATGAATATGGGTAAAAATCTTAAGATAATGACACTAAACGTGAATGGTCTGAACTCACCTGTTAAAAGGGAAAGAATAATAAGAAAATTCAAGAAGGAAAAAGCTGAAATTATATTTATGCAAGAGACACATTTGAGCAAGGCAGAACATGTGAAACTAAAGAGATTTGGCTATAAGAACTCCTACTACAGTTCATTTAAGGGAGGAGCAAAAAGGGGGGTTATGATACTAATCTCAAACAAAATACAATTTGAAAGTGAACAGGAAATCCAGGATAAAGAAGGCAGGTATGTAATAATAAAGGGAAGAATAGATGGTATGCAGATCACATTAGTGAACATCTATGCCCCACCAGAAAGTGACAAGGGTTTTTTTCAACATCTGTTTGATCTCATAGCAACACACAGTGAAGGAGTCCTAATTTGTGGAGGAGACTTAAATGCTGTCATGGATCATGAAGTTGACACAACAAGTGTTAAGAAGACAAAAAAACATGTAACAAAGTTCATAAGAACCTCACTGGCAGAAATGGGTATGGTAGACATATGGAGGGACCTACACCCACTCGAAAAAGACTATACACATTATTCAGCAGCCCATAAAGTACACTCTAGAATAGATTACTTCCTTATGAATGAAGGTGACAGACACAGGGTGAGAAATTGTTGGATTGGAGGGGCAGAAATATCAGATCATAATCCTATATACATGGAAATATATTTGAACAATAGAAAACGACAAACAACATGGAAACTTAACGTAGGACTGTTAAATGATGAGAAAATGAAAGAAAGAATAAAAATAAACATAAACGAATATATCCAAGAGAATGACAATGAAGAAGTGGACCCAACAATACTATGGGACGCACTAAAAGCCGTGTTAAGGGGTAAATTAATTGTTGAAACAGGAAAAGCAAATAAGACTAAACTGGAAGCGTATGAACAAAGATGTGAGAGACTAAGGGAATTAGAACGTAAACATCAAAGCACAAATGATCCAAAAATATATCAAGAAATTAAAGAAGAAAAAACAAAGATAAAAGAAACACAAATGGATGAAATTGAAAGGAAAAATAGATATCTAAAGCAAAAATATTATGAAACGGGGCCAAAAGCCACAAAACTGCTGGCAAAACGGTTAAGAAAACAACAAACAATGAATAATGTATACAAGATTAAAGACCCCACCACAAATAAAACCACAGTTAACCCAGAAAACATCGAAGAAATTTTCCATAATTTCTACCAAGAACTATACTCGCAACCTGAAGAAACAAATACTAAAGATATCAAAAAATTTCTAGACACATTGGACTTGCCATCAATAGGAAATCAACAAAATGAAAAACTAACAGCAGAAATAACAACACAAGAGATCAGAGATGTGATTAAGTCACTTAAAAACGGTAAATCACCAGGTAGTGATGGATACCCATCTGAGTTTTATAAACTGTTTATAGAAGAACTCATGCCACAACTCCTAAAGTCATTTAATTGGACGCTGAACAACAACAAAATACCTCCAACATGGAACGAAGCAATCATTTCAGTTATTTTAAAACCAGGGAAAGATAAAGAACAATGCGGAAACTATAGACCAATCTCTTTATTAAATGTAGATTATAAAATATACACAACAATTATATGTAAACGAATAAAGACATTCTTGACGGAATTGATAGAAGATGATCAAACTGGATTCATAGAGGGACGCCAAACACATGACAATATCAGGAGAACAATACATATAATTAACCAAATACATAAAGAAAAGAAAAGCGCAGTAATAATGAGTTTAGACGCAGAAAAAGCATTTGACAGGGTTAACTGGAAATTCCTATATAGTGTACTGGAGCGCTTTGGATTTAACGAAAAATCAGTACAATGCATAAGGACGCTATATCAAGAACCTGTGGCAAGAATCAAGATAAACGGTAGCTTAACAGACAAAGTAAATATACAAAGATCAACTAGGCAGGGATGCTGCTTATCGCCCACCTTGTTTGCTCTGTTCATAGAACCATTGGCTCAAGCGATACGACAAAATAAGAAATTAAAAGGTGTAACAATAAAGGGGGCGGAACACAAGATTGGGCTATTTGCAGACGATATTATAGTTTACCTTGAACAACCAGATAAATCAATAATGGAAATGATGAACTTGATAGAAAATTTTGGAAAATTATCAGGATACAAGATAAACATAACAAAAACACAAATACTGACATTCCACTATAACCCTCTAAACCAGATAACTGATAAGATCAAACTAAACTGGAAGCAAAAAGAAATAAAATACCTTGGAGTGAACATACCTAAAGACCTAAGCAAAATATATAAAGCAAACTATGATAGGTTGGAACAAGAAATAAAAAAAGATATTGATAGATGGTCAATCTTAAATATGGATCTGAATTCAAAAATTGAGACAGTCAAAATCAGCATACAACCTAGATTACTTTACCTCTTCCAGGCTATACCAACAGAGATTCCAGATGCCCAATTCTCAAAGTGGGACAGGATGATATCGAGATTTGTTTGGGGAGGTAAAAAACCAAGAGTGAAATATAAAACCCTCCAATTACCAAAAGAGAAAGGAGGCATGGGCCTACCGAGTCTAAAGGAATATTACTACTCAGCACAAATAAGATATATCATATGTTGGTGCGACGAGGGATATGAGGCAAAATGGAAAGAAATGGAAAAGGAAATTGAGGGACTCCCAGTACAAAGCATAATAGGGGATAAAGATGCATATAAGCAAATCAAACAAATAGACCCAATCACTAAATTTACTTTAGAACTGTGGTATAAAATAGTACAAAAATATAATATAAGGGAAGACATAAAACTATTGAAATGGGTAGCATTTGACAGTCAGTTTGAACCGGCAAAACAAGATAGGGGATACAAAAATCTGGTGAACAAGGGAATCACAGCATGGGGCAATATCGGAAAAAAAGATCTCGGGAGCTTTGTAAATATCAGGAGAAAATTTAAATTAGAAAGATCGGAATTTTTCAGATATCTGCAGATGAGAGATTACTATATGAAGAAGATTAGGCATAACCTCCAAACAGATGTGAACGAGATTATACAACTTATTTTAAGCTCATATGCAGGAAATAAAATAAGAATTATTTCAAAACTATATCAGAAACTTATGACAAACAATCATACAAGTAACTATATAAAGGAGAAATGGGAGAAAGAGCTCAATTTAAACATAACAGAAGAAAGCTGGCAGGAAATATGGAAAACACAACACACATCAACAAATTCAAGGGCATGGAGGGAATTTGGATGGAAAAACCTGATTCGCTTTTTCATTACACCACAGATTCAAGGAAAATATACAAATACCCAATCTCTATGCTGGAGGGGATGTGGGGCTCAAAATGCAGACCACTCACATATGTTTTGGAAATGCTACAAAATATCATCATTTTGGAAATCTATGCATGTGACAATACAGAGGATATTAGGATATAATATACCAATGAACTGTAACCTGATGTACTTATGTGATCTTAAAAAAGACAGTGTTATACAGGCTGAGGACAGATATCTAGTTAAAATCTTGTTGATTGCATGTAAAAAAACTATCACAAAAAAATGGCGATCAGAAGTTCTTCCTGACCAAGAACAATGGACTGACATTGTTGAGGACATACGTATGATGGAAAAACTAACATATCGACGAAGAATGCAAGAAGGAATATGGGAGAAAAAATGGCGGAAATGGACACACTACAAAGTGCAACAACGAGGCAGAAATTGAAAGAATAACCAAAGACACTGAAAAAACCAGAAGAATTAAGAGATGGAAACTAAAAACTTGATGCTCCAACATTTGTCCCCCCCCCCTTTTATTTATTTTTTTTTTTTTTTTTTTTTATTTTGTTTATTTTTTTTTATTTTTCCCTACCCTAACCCCTTTGTTTTTTAAATGTAGAATGTGATCTGAATGCATTATATATGATGAAAAATGAATAAAAATCTAAGTTACAAAAAAAAAAGCCAATTCAACTGTAGTAAAATTCTTGTTTTTGTGTATCATTTTCCCATTGATAGTTATTTTTAAGGGATATGTGTTCAGGGATGGGAAATTACACGCTAAAACACCGTAGAAAATGACTGCAGAAAAATGCAGCAGCTGAACAACTCCCTTTTGGTTTGATTGAATTGCCAATTGACCTTGGAATTATATGTGGACACTTGTTATATTTCCAGTTAATCCTAGCCCACTTTTACTTACAAAATAATTTTAAAAATTTTAAAGAAAGGCAATCCAACTGTAGCACCATTTTGCATCTTGAGTGTCATTTGAGTATCATTTTCCCATCTATTGATATTTATAAGGCATATGTGTTCAGGGATGGGTAATTACACGTTAAAACACCTTAGAAAAATGACTACAATAAAAAAGGCAGCAGCTAGACAACTCACTTTTGGTTTGATGGAATTGCAAATTGACCTTGGAATTATATGTGGAAAATTGTTATTTCCAGTTAATCCTAGCCCATTTTGTCTTACAAAATAAATTTAAAAATGTTAAAGAAAGTCAATCAAACTGTAGCACCATTTTTTATGTCGAGTGTCATTTGAGTACCATTTTCCAATCTATTGATATTTATAAGGGATATGTGTTCAGGGATGGGTAATTACACGTTAAAACACCTTAGAAAATCACTGCAAAAAAAAAAAAACAACAGCAGCTAGACAACTCACTTTGGGTTTGATGGAATTGTCAATGGACCACGAAATTTTCTGATGAAACTTTTGTTATTCCTGTTAAATACTGTGACATTGTCAGACTGGCCAACACCAAATTATAATTTTATTTTTCAAACCTATGACACTTTGGATGTATTGAATCAGAAAATCATAGGTTTATCATATTCATGTCAATGTTTACAACTACAAAACTGTTATATTTGGGTTTACATGTATTGGTATTTTCCCTTTATATTATACTAGACTCCTTATAATGTATTGAAATTCTCTGAATTTGGAATGACGATAGAACATTCAATTTACATGTACTTACCTTTTACGTACTTCGACTTTTACCTTCATCAGTGTCTACTGCTGAATGTAAAGTACACCTGTGCCACTGCTTACAATTTAACTTAAAAACTGAACACAATTTAGAGAAATGTATACAGCCGTGATAATTTTTATTAACTTTAACAATAACATTTACATTACCTTTAAAAATCGTGACACCTTTAGCGGCATTTGGCTAATATGAGGCAATGGAATGTGTATGTAATTATTCGCCTTTCTCATTTAGTTATAACAGACAAACCACACTTTTATCCAAAAAAGTAACAATTTAATAACATGACTTCCGGTTATGGCTGCCACGTAAGACGGACGTGTCTCACTCTGCTCTGCTTCTGGGGAAAAAAAATCGGCAAATAACTCTCTCATTTGGGACAGAACGTATCCCAGCGTTTGGGCGAGGATATGTCGGCGAAGCCTAAGGCTGGAAAACCAGGTAAAGGAAAAAGCGAGCCGCCGAAACAGTCCAAATTAACGGACTTTCAGGTCTGTGACGCAGCAAATAAAACTCCATATATGGCGGAGGAGGCTGGCAACGGTGCGATATCTGCGGGGAGAGGCGCAGATGCGCTGATGGCTGCCATGAGTTCAATGAGAGCGGACTTTTCCTCTAGATTTGATGGGATTATGACAGCGTTGGAAGGAATAAGAAAGGAATTGGGTGACTGTGTAGAACGAACGGCGCAGATGGAGCTCCGTCTCGCTAGTGCTGAAGATGACGTCACCCGTCTTCAATTAAAGGTGCGCACTTTGGAAAAAAAAAATAAATCTCTGGAAAATAATATTTTGGATTTGGAATCTCGGTCGAGACAGAATAACTTGAGGCTGGTGGGTCTTCCAGAGGAATCAGAAGGTCGGGACGTATGTTCCTTTCTGGAAAAGTGGATTCCGGAGGTGCTGGGCAGCGAGGAGTTGCAATCAGCAGTGGTTCTGGAAAATGCACATCGTATTGGCCCACGGAGAGATAAGGGACCGCCGAGGACCTTAATTATGAAGTTTCTCAGCAACAGAGACAGGATGAAGATCTTCAACGCTGCACGAGCTAAAGGAGAGATTAAACACCAGGATCAGCAGGTGCGGTTCTACCCAGATTTGGCCACAGGAATCCAACAATTGAGGAAGCAGTTTGATCCCATACGTAAGGAGCTGCGCAACCTTGGGATTCATCATGGTGTAATCTATCCTGCGAGACTGCTGACCACGTATGAGGGCAGAACCCACATCTTCAAGACCCCAGAGGAGGCGCAGGAGTTCATCAAGAAGATCAAAGAAGAAGAAGAGACTGGTGGGAGCTAAGCATGAACAAAATATAAGGTAGAATAATTAAGCATTTGCACAGGCATCTGACTGACTTGAAGTAAATAGTAAGTTTACAAAATATAGATTGTATTATATATTAAAAAAAAAAAAAAAAAAAAAAAACTATGATGTACAAAGTTGTTAAAAATTTTGGAGTTAAGTTGGAAAACTACAGAGGAGAGTTAATGTTACGTCATTAAAAGCAGTAAAGTTAGGGTGATTGGGAGGATGAAGAAGGAGTGGCTTTGGCTGATCCTCGTGGGTGTGGAGCGGTCGATGGCTATATCGGGAGACGGAATTTTTCTTTTGATTTTGGGGGGTTTCCCACAAGTGTGGGAAGGGGAAATTTGTTTGTGTGTAGTTTGTAGGATGAATGTTCAACCACTCATGTTTTTGCTTCTCTGTATGAGCATGTTTACACTGCAAGGTAATCCCAAACTCTCTATTGATCATAAACCAAAGTGTTAATCTTAATTTAACTTCATGGAATTGCAGAGGTCTACAAAATTTAAAAAAACTTAAACAAGTTATGAATAAAATAAAAGACATGGGTTCAAAAATTGTGTTTTTACAAGAAACTCATTTAATAGAGGAGGATATAAAAAGAATTAGGAGTAGATGGCAAGGAAGTGTCTTCACCTCATCTTTCTCATCCCGGGCCAGGGGAGTTATGACTCTCATACATAAATCAGTTCCTTTTCAAGTGAAAAATGTAATTGGAGACAAATTTGGAAGATATGTAATCATTCAAGGTTCTTTGCTATTAGAAAATATAAATCTTGTGAACTTATATGGTCCCAATATAGATGATCAGAAGTTCTTTGCTAATTTATTTCTTATCTTATCATCACTTACAGGGCAACATATAATAGCAGGGGATTTTAATTGTACATTGAATCCAGGTATAGATAGATCAACAGGACTGGATTGCACGCACATTGGATGTAGGATGACTATTAATCATTTTATGAAAGAATTGAGATTGTTAGATATATGGAGAGAAATGAAACCACAAGTTAAAGCCTATTCTTGTTATTCCAGTACCTACAAGACATTCTCACGTATTGATTATTTTTTGATTTCCACAGAATTAAGGTCCAAGATTCAAAACTGCTTTTATGATAACATCGTGATCTCTGATCATGCACCCTGTTGTCTAATATATGTAGATAAAAAATTGACAAAGGAATCCGGTAGATGGCAATTTCAGCATAAATGGCTTCAGGATGAGGAATTTGTCAAGTATATAGAAAAACAGATAGACGAGTTCTTTGACATCAATACTACACAAACATCAGCATGTGTAAAGTGGGAGGCTTTCAAAGCTTTTATTAGGGGACATATTATTAGTTATACAGGATCAAAATCTAAGAAGACTCGAGAGGAGAGAGCTAAATTGGAACATAAAATAAAAAGTCTTCAGGAAAAAGTGTATGCAGGAAGTGACCCAAGGTTGGAGAATGAATTACTGATTTTGAGAGCTGAATACGACAAAAAATCAGCGAATAGAGCTGCCTCGAGTCTTCTAAGATTGAAACAATCTTTTTATGAACAAGGTGAAAAATCAGGAAAATTATTAGCATGGCAGATTAAACAATTAGAAATTAAAACACCAATTACCAGTATTATAAGTAAAGGACAGGTAGTTATAGATCCTTTAGAAATTAACAGAGCCTTTAGAGATTACTATGAAAAATTATATGATACCAAAAATGAATCTGATTTAACAAAACTAAATGGGTTTTTGAACGAACTATCTATACCGTGTATTCCAAATGAAAACAGGGAGATATTGGAGTCTAAAATTAGTCAAGAAGAAGTTGGGCTAGCCATTGATAACATGAAATCAGGAAAAAGTGCAGGACCAGATGGTCTTCCAGTTGACCTTTATAAAAAATTTAAGAATAAATTAATAAAACCTTTTTTGGAAATGGTTTTAGAAGCATTTCAAAATAATAATTTACCATCATACATAAATAATGCCTTAATTATACTGCTGCCAAAACCAGGTAAGCCCTCTAATAAATGTGAAAATATGAGACCAATAAGCCTATTAAACGCCGACCTTAAGATAATCTGTAAAATTTTAGCAAGACGAATACAAGAAATTTTACCAAATATTATTAATCGAGATCAGAATGGCTTTATAAAGGGTAGACAAGGCTTCCATAATGTAAGAAGACTATTTAATATTATTTATTTTAATAAAGAAGCACCGGATACAGCTCTCCTATCACTGGACGCCGAAAAGGCCTTTGATAGAGTTGAATGGCCCTTTCTTTTTGAAGTCCTACAAAGGTTTGGACTTGGAAATAATTTCATAAAATGGGTTCAAATAATATACAATAATGCTACAGCAGAAATCCTAACAAATAACAATATTTCAAAACCAATAAAAATCAATAGAGGATGTCGACAAGGCTGTCCACTTTCACCTTTACTGTTTACTATGGCAATTGAACCTTTAGCGATGGCGATACGTTTACATTCACAAATATATGGAATTAAAGTTGGACCAACAGAACATAAAATCTCCCTGTACGCCGATGACATAATTTTGTTTATGTCGAATCTAAAAAAATCAATTCCAACCTTGTTGAATTTAATAAAGAATTTTGGGGAAATATCAGGATATAAAATAAATAAAACTAAATCTTCAATATTAATGCTAAATGAGACCCAGAGAAATTACCCAGCCCCTGAGGTAAATCAATTCAATGTTGTAAATCAGTTTAAATATTTAGGAATCCAAATTGTGCCTAAGCTAGAATCAGTCGCCAGTGTCAACTATGAAGCCTTAATGTCAGATATCAATGAGTTAACTCAGAGATGGATGTCACTACCAATGTCGATGATCGGGAGAATCAATATACTTAAAAGTAATATTTTACCTAAAATACTTTATTTATTTCAATACATTCCCTTATCACCACCTTTAGATCTATTCTCAAGAATAAAAAAAAAGTTAGTGGAATTTATATGGAACAACAGGAGGGCTAGATTACGTCTGTCTTTATTATATTTACCATTTGATCGTGGAGGTCTGAAATGTCCAAATTTTATGTTGTATTATTGGTCGGCACAACTGAGGTCTATGACATATTATTTTTCATCAAATGATCTCCCTCACTGGACTGAAATGGAATCATACAATTTACCTTTACCTCTTCCCATATTCATATACTCAGATTCGGCAAAAAAATTACAAAAACAAGTTAAAAATCCATTTGTAAAGCATATGATCAAAATATGGTGTGAAGCTAAAAACTATTTAAAAGAACCACAGTTATTGTCACAATTTAGTCCAATATGGGGTAATCAATATTTTAAACCAGGGAGAGCGGACGCTGTATTTAAAGTATGGAATTTAAAAGGGATACAAAAGATTCAGGATTTATATTTGCCATGTGCAGATAACATAATGTCTTTTGAAGAGCTGAGGATCAAATTTAATCTCAATAGAACACATTTTTTTAAATATCTTCAACTTAGAAACTTTATTCGATCAAATCAAAATAAAGCTCTCACTCGACCTATTTATTCATCCTTGGAAAAAATGATGATGAAAGATAGCAAAAGAAAGGGTATTATTTCAGAGTTTTATAACTCATTGACACTATCTTCAAGTGAAAATTCACTGAAAAGATTAAACTACTGGAAAGAAGATCTGCAAACTGAAATTTCAGAGGAACAATGGGAATTGGCTTGTACAGAAGCTCAAACCAAATCAATAAATGCACGCCTTAAATTGATACATTTCTAATGGTTAATGCGGATGTATGTTACACCGGAGGAGTTAAATAGATATAACAAAAATATACCAGATACATGCACAAAATGCATGGAAAGTAAAGGAACCCTATTTCATTGTTTATGGGAATGTAGATTAATAAGAATGTTTTGGGAGGAGGTGAGGGTAACAATTGAAAAAATAATCTCAAAACAAATCATATTGAATCCTAAACTGTTTTTGTTGGGTCTGTACCCAGAAAAGCATAATTTTAATAAAAGTGAAAGAACATTCATAGACCTCAGTTTGCTTAATGCCAAAAAATGTATTGCACTATTATGGAAAAAGACTCATAGACCAGATGTGACTCAGTGGTTAAGACAGATGTTAACAAACCTTCCATTAGAAAGAATAACATATATACTGAAATCAAAGGAAATTGTGTTTGAGAATATATGGAGACCTTTTATTGATTATGTAAAAAATTTAAACATAACTCTTGAAGAAGAAGGTGAATGATGTGTGTGGACCTTGTAAATTCCAAACTGGTGAACATAATATGTATACTTATGTATTGGATTGTCTAGACTAAACAGAGGAGCATTGTTGAAGACTTGATTTTGTTGGTGGTTGTTGGTGTTTTTAGTGCATTTTTTTTTTTTTTTGTAGTACTTTAGTGTTTGTGTTTGATTGTTTGTATCATGTTTGTTTAAAAAAAAAAAGGTTCAATAAAGATATTGTGGAAAAAAAAAACAATTTAATAACATTAGAAATATTCCCAAAACATGTTTAAAAACGGGGATTTTTCAGTACTTCGACCAGACTGCCAAAATGGTTTAGGAAAACTCTGTTGAAAGAAGCCGTCTCGGTCAGCTCATCCCTTCTGAATGCTTCTTCCTTCTCCTGGGCTGACTGCAGGTTTGCTGCAAGCATTCGTAGCTCCTGATGGTGTCTTTCGCGCTGTTCGTGGAGCCGTTCGTGCTGTTCGAGCATCCTATCATGGGCCAGCATCTCAGGTTGTTATGAAAACACCCCTGCATTTAGTGTTTTTTTTAAACGTACAAAGACATTTTAAATTCCTTATTATGCGTCAAAAGAAAATAACAATAATCACATTAAAAAAACCGGGTTGTAGAAGAGCTTGAAAGAACGAGGCAATGTGATATATAAACCAAAGTTTATTATCAGCTCCTCTAACAAGTCTCATCTAGGTGCAGCAGCGGAAGAAGGAAAGAGAGCGAACACCTTCGGCTCTACGAACTTATACTCGCACATAACAAAAGACATGCATATCAAAAGCTGACATCCCTCATTATCTTAATCCCCCCATTGTCTTCGTACTCCTCCGCCTGGCCCTGGGGGGTCAGGGCAACCCATCCGGTCTCCACCGCAGCGCCTCGGATGCTCTTTGATCTTCACTGGCGGTTGAGACTCTTTGTCCTGTTCTGAGGTGTGAAGTCGCCTTACATATGTAATCACCAAACATTCTCACATGCTTAAACATATGTAGGTTATGGAATATATGATTAATATAGACCACAGCCCCTCCCCAAACGACTAAGAAAAGGACAATAGAAAAATTCACAGTTTAAGATAATTATTATGACATACTAACTGCTACACCTCTTGCCACAGAAGAAACTTTCCAGCAGCCATGCTCCTAAGAGAGTTCAGTGGTAATCATTTAACAGCATAGTAAAATCACAAGACAGTCCTAAACTGTTACAGCACAATTAATGAACAACTGTTGAGTAGTTTGCATCAGTCTCTGTGCCGTCTGGGTTTTAATCTTCTCCCGAATCTGCTGTGGGTCCGCTTGGGCGTCTTGCTGGGACCTTCCTGTAAGGAATCTGCAGCTTGGGAAGGAGAGTGGTTATTTGTTCCCCGCAGGGGGGCTGAGTCTTTTCTCTTGGGGGGTCTACCCCGCCGAGGTGCTCTCGCCAACCGTGCAGGCTCGTCTCTCAACAAGAAGGCAGGTTTAAGTCTGCCAATGCTGACTGTTTCTTTTCTATCCCCAAAATCAAGCACAAAGTGTTTATCACCAAGTTCCAGCACTCTGAATGGCCCATCGTATGCTGGGCGGAAAGTTGGTTTTAAAGCTTCATGCCTAACAAAAACGAATTCAGTGTTTTTTAAAGCTTGTGGGACAAAAACCCGTGGAAAAGAGTGATGTGCCGGTCCGGGGAGAGAGTCCGGTCCATTGCTGCCTAAGAACCTCGGGGCAGGGAGATGCCCTGGCTCTGGGTTCTCTGGTAAAAATTCACCCGGGAGCCTGAGAGGTTGTGCAAAAACTAATTCTGCTGGAGAGGCGTCTAGATCCTCTTTGGGCGCAGCACGCAACCCCAATAAAACCCAGGGAAGTTTATTTACCCAATTTGTATCCGTTAGTGAGGCTCTGAGGGCGGCCTTTAAAGATCTGTGAAAACGCTCGCATAACCCATTAGCCTGAGGGTGATAAGCGGTGGTGCGGTGAATTGTCACCCCTAAGCTGCTGGCCATGGCTGACCAAAGCTCCGAGACAAATTGAGGCCCCCTATCGGACGTGATGTCCGATGGGACGCCGAAACGTGCCACCCAGTTTGTCAAAAAAACGCGAGCGACTTCCTCCGCTGTGGTTGATGCCAGAGGGATTGCCTCTGGCCAGCGTGTGGTGCGGTCTATCATCGTTAACAGGTGTGTGAAACCTTGGGAGGAAGGTTGCGGCCCCACGAGGTCGACATGAACGTGGTCGAACCTTCTAGCAGGGATTGGAAAAGGCTCCAGAGGGGCTTTTGTGTGTCTGTGTATTTTGGCGCGCTGACAAGAAATGCAAGTTTTTGCCCATTCTTTTACGTTTTTGCGCAGGCCAGGCCACACAAACTTTTCGGCGACCATTTTAACCGAAGCGCGCACACCTGGGTGCGCGAGGGAGTGAATCGAGTCAAAAATACGGCGACACCATGCAGCTGGGACTAACGGGCGAGGTCGGCCAGTTGAGATATCGCATATTAGGGGGGGCACACCGTCGCGTAAACCCCTTTCCTCCAGCCTTAACCCTGTTGGTCCAGACAGGAGTGCGCGAACGTCCGCGTCACTACTTTGCTCCTCTGCCATGGCTGCATAATCTATCCCTGCGTGGATGGGTGCTGCGTATGTGTCCGTGTTGGTGAAAAGCTCTGCGGCTGCGGTAGTATAATCTGTCTCCTCGCGCTCTGGCAATGTCACAGCGCGAGAGAGGCAGTCTGCTACCACGTTAAGTTTGCCTGCCACATGTCGAATATCTGTGGTGAACTCTGAAATCGCAGCTAGCTGTCTTTGTTGCCTGCCTGACCACGGTTTGGAAATTTTAGCCATCGCAAAGGTGAGTGGTTTGTGGTCTACAAAAGCCGTGAAACGCCGCCCTTCTAACCAGAACTGGAAGTGGCGGATGGATAAATGAAGCGCTAGCAGCTCCCTGTCAAAAGTGCTGTATTTACGCTCAGTTTGGTTTAGCGATTTGCTGAAGAATGCCAAAGGTTGCCAGATTCCGCTGACGTGTTGTTCTACAACTGCCCCTATGGCCAGGTCCAAAGCGTCTGTGGTTAGCGCAATGCGGGCCGAGGGATCGGGGTGAACCAACAATGTGGCATTAGCTAGGGCACTTTTTACTTCCGCGAAAGTGCGTTCGCGCTCCGGGGTCCATTCGACCGCGTTGGAAGCTTTTTGTTTTCTGAGCGCATCATATAGGGGCTGCATGAGCTGAGCTGCGTGGGGGAGGAAACGGTTGTAAAAATTAACCATTCCTAAAAATTCTTGCTGCGATTTGACCGTTTGTGGCCGTGGGAAACTTTTTATCGCGTGAACTTTGTCTGGCAGTGGGACTGCCCCCTTCGGAGAAACTCTGTGTCCTAAAAAATCAATTTGTGACATGCCGAATTTGCATTTGGCTGGATTGATTATTAACCCGTGCTCTTCTAGCCTCTGAAAAACCATAGTGAGATGCCGCTCGTGTTCTTCCTCAGACGGGCTGGCTACCAGCATATCGTCGAGGTAGACGAAAACAAAAGGGAGGTCGCGTAATACTGCGTCCATCATCCGCTGAAAGGTTTGAGCAGCGCCTTTGAGGCCGAAAGGCATCCGCAAAAATTCAAAAAGGCCGAAGGGGATTATTACAGCTGTTTTAGGAATGTCCTCTGCTCGAACTGGGACTTGATGATAACCGCGGACCAGGTCTATTTTTGAAAAAATGCGCGCACCCGCCAGATGTAGTGAAAAATCTTGAATGTGAGGAATTGGGTAGCGGTCATGCGCTGTCACATTGTTTAATCTGCGGTAATCGCCGCACGGTCTCCAAGAACCGTTGGATTTCGGGACCATGTGAAGTGGTGACGCCCAGGGGTTTTTCGAGCGTCTGATAATGCCTAATTTTTCAAGGGTAGTAAACTCGTCCCGAGCTATGGCGAGCTTGGTCGCGTCTAAGCGCCGAGCTTTGGCGAATACGGGTGGGCCCGTTGTGGGAATAAAGTGTTCGACCCCGTGTTTAGCCACTGTGGCTGAGAATTTGGGAATTGTGAGTGCTGGAAATTGGGTGAGGAGTTGATCAAACTTACCTCCTGCTGTGGTGACGCTGGCCTGCACGGGTGGTGGAGAAACTCGAGCTGCGCAGGGAATAGAAGCAAAGGACAGTGCATTAACCAAGCGTCTGTTCGCTAGATCAACTAATAACCCATGTGTACACAAAAAATCTGCGCCCAGCAAGTTAAAACTCACCGCCGCTACAACAAATGTCCATCTGTAGTTGCGGCCGTGGATGCGGAGGTGCAGGCTCTTTTCGCCAAAAGTGTCGATGCTGGAGCCGTTGGCTGCCACCGCTCCATTGCCCCGGGTGCCCATGGCCCGATCTGCTTGGGAGGGCATGACAAAACTTAGTTGAGCTCCCGTGTCAATAAGGAACTGCTTGCCGGTGTGTCCGTCCGTCACATATAACAGCTTGCTTTTTTCGCCGAGAACCGCTGCTGTTAACGGCTCTCGGCTTTGGCGTTTCCCGAAATCGTGAATTTGCAGGGGGGAAAGCATTTGTGAGCCTTCTCGGCGAAGCGGTGGTGGTAATAACAAATGTCGCTCCGTCTGTTACATTTTGGCCGTATCGCTGTCACCGCGGGCTGGTTCTGCTCGGTGGTTTGTGGCTCCCCGTGGCTCCGGGCATCAGCGTTGAAGTCTGCGGATGCTGCTCTGGGTGTCTGCTCCTTGCAGGCGTTGACGAGCCGTTAAGCTTCGTGAGCCAGCACGCGGAAGTCTTGCTGGGTGCTGCATCGCATGTTGGCAAGCGTCCCTCTCATGTGTGGCGGCAGCGTACTGAGGAATATGAATTGGAAGAGGAAGTTGTCATTGTCCTCTTCTTTAAGCTGCAGCAAGTCCTCCATGAGGGCCTTGGGTCTGCATCCTCTGTGGCCGTAGACCGCCAGGATCCTCTCGGCTCTCTCTTCGGCTGAGGGGACGTAATTTGCCACGATGGTTGCTTTCAGTACTTTATATTTGTCTTGGGCCGGCAGCCGCTGGATAATGCTCCGCACACACCTCGAAGTGGCAGCGTCGAGTTTGGAGACGATGTGATAGAACTTCGTATCGTCAGCCGTGATGCCCGCCAGTGTAAACTGGGCTTCAGCTTGCTGAAACCACGAGGCGGGGTCTTCCTGCCAGAAGTCCGGCAGCTTGACAGTGACGGCGTTTGTGTGGACCGTCATTGATGTGTCCGCAGGGTGAGAGTGCCTTGCTTCGGCTCTCTCGGCGGCGCTGGTGCTCGGTTGAGCCCTCTCTATCACTTCTGCCGAGGGGGAACGTCGTCCATCTGTTCCCCTGTCTGCGTGGGCGCCGGCGTCTGCCTGGGCCGCCACAGATGAGTCGGTCGCGGGGGAACGCCTCTGGTCCATGCTCGCGTCAGGGTCACCAGTGTAGAAGAGCTTGAAAGAACGAGGCGATGTGATATATAAACCAAAGTTTATTATCAGCTCCTCTAACAAGTCTCATCTAGGTGCAGCAGCGGAAGAAGGAAAGAGAGCGAACACCTTCGGCTCTACGAACTTATACTCGCACATAACAAAAGACATGCATATCAAAAGCTGACATCCCTCATTATCTTAATCCCCCCATTGTCTTCGTACTCCTCCGCCTGGCCCTGGGGGGTCAGGGCAACCCATCCGGTCTCCACCGCAGTGCCTCGGATGCTCTTTGATCTTCACTGGCGGTTGAGACTCTTTGTCCTGTTCTGAGGTGTGAAGTCGCCTTACATATGTAATCACCAAACATTCTCACATGCTTAAACATATGTAGGTTATGGAATATATGATTAATATAGACCACACGGGTGGTCATTTTCAGTTGTGCCTTACCAGAACTTGCCCGGGACATGACGGTTACTGATGGAGCTGCCGATATTGCGGACAATGGTCTCGACACCGATTCTGGCCCCCAGACAGACGCCGGAGTGATTCTAGAAGGAAAATGCACACAATACAGCTCACCAACAAAGTGCAACATGTACAGAAAACACCAAACTTTTTAACCAGAATACAATAATAAGCTTCTTTCAGCGTCTGGTTTGAGTGAATACTGAAATAAAAGCGTGAAGCTGCTACCTCACAGCAAGCTGCGGAGGTAGCCGGATATTAGCTGGCTAACCATCATCACTAACCATTGCCCACAATCGAAAAAATGTCTTTATTGCTTAAAAGAAGTGAGCTTTTGACCGAAAGGACCAATTGGCGAAAAGACAGACAATATTAAAACAACACTCACCGTCAACGTTTTCCAATTGCGTGGCCGTGTCGAGCACATTGTCTCTGCCATTGCTAGCAGGCCGATATGGCGTCCATCTGCTCGTACCATTTCCACTCCTATCTACTCGCACCACTGCATCCGTTATGGTCCTTTATGGCCCGATAATCGCTCTTCATTTTTTTTCTTTTGGACATCGTTAACACAATTGTGAAGCCGCTCACCGTGGTTACTCGCTGAAATTACAAATGGCGGTCGTGTAGCTTCAACAGAAAACAGACGCGTTTGTGACGTTACGCCCTGACCAATCAGCAGCTAGCAGTCGATCGACGTCAAATCACACCTCGCTTTTTCGCTCGGTTATACCCTGCCCTTAAACTGGCACGAAAATCGTATCAGTTAAAGCGGGTAGGGTACTGTGGAAAGAGCGAAAAAGTGAATAAAGTAGAAGTAAGTAAAGCTAAGGTGATACTTGTGGCAAAGTGCCTTCAGTCTCCCAGCTGGTCTGGGAACGCCTTGGTATCCTCTCTGAAGAGCTGGAGCAGGTGGCTGGGGAGAGGGAAGTCTGGGCTTCTCTGCTTGAACTGCTGCCTCTGTGACCTGGACCTCCGGAAAAGCGGTAGAAGATGGATGGATGGATGGATATATTTTAAACTCAAAACGCCTACCTCACAGTCCTCTAATTTCTTTTTCAGTTTCTCTCTTTTTTTTTTTTTTTTATCTCTGACAGTGACAGATAACATGCTCAACTGACTCTGCTGCAGTCCCACATTCACATAGCCCTGTTCGATGTTTCCCCATGATGAATATTGCCTTATTTAATCTCGTATGTCCCAGCCTAAGCCTTGATATCACTGTATGTTCTCTGGTATTTTTCCCGACTGTATCCCATTTCTCCCCTCTTTGGTTTAATGGAATATAAATGGCATCCTTTCTGTCCCTTATCCCAGTTTTTCTGCCAGCCTTTGATGATGGCGCTTCGTATGAGAGCCTTTGCCTCAGTCTTACTAAGTGGTATTTCTTTAAAAGTGTTCTGTCTTCAAGCCTGTTTAGCCATTGAGTCTGCAGGATCATTCATTCATTCATTCCCCTCAATTCCTTGGCGTGCTGAAATCCAAATAAATCTGACTTCTGCTTTGCTGCAATACAATCTGTATAGTGCCTCATATTTCAAAAAGTGTGTCTGGTCTACCTTCAGAGGACATGGACTGCAATGAAACTAATGATGACAATGAATTACGACTTTCTTGATGTTATTTTGCTCTGTCCACTGTAATGCCATTAATACTGCTAATAACTCAACTGTATATACTGCTAAATGATATGACGTTCTCTTCTTGATTATATTTAAACTTGAGATGACAAATGCAAATCCTGTATGCCCACCCACTCCTTGGTTCTTTTGATCCATCTGTATATATCTGAATAAAAGAACTGAATTGTTTTGAGTCTCTCCTCCACCATATATGCCAAGTTTCCTTTCCTCTTATCCTTCTGTATTCTTTCATGGATGTAGCAGTCAGTGAATACAGAGGGGAAACAACATGGCGGAGTTGCCAGAAAAGGAACTGCAGGGGAATAATTGTTCTCATTCAACTTCAGCTGTGTGGCCAGTGTTGGGTAAGTTACTAAAAATAGCAACTAATTACAGTTACTAGTTACTTCTTTTTCAAAAGTAACTGAGTTACTTTACCAATTACTGCATGATTAAAGTAACTAGTTACTTGGAAAAGTAACTTTCACGTTACTTTGAAATGCGTACTTAAATCATCTTGCACACATAGAAAGATAATTTAATTAATGGATTACATTACAGGCTTAGTGTCAGGCTGAAAACAGACTGTTTCAGACAGAGCTTTTAGAACATGTTCAGTCTGCTTTATCCGGCCTTGAGAGCTCTTATTGTGGGAAAAATCTGAAGAAAATCAACACAGAATTGCCAGTAATTTCCTCATTTTGGAGGGAGAAATTCAATTCAATTTTATTTATATAGCACCATTTCACAACAACAGTCATTTCATAGCACTTTCAACTGTAGGAGAAACCCCCACAGTTGCAGAAAGACCCTAGCAATCAGGGGATCCCCTGTGAGCAAGCACTTGGAGACGGTGGGGAGGAAAAACTCCCTTTTAACAGGAAGAAACCTCCAGCAGAACCAGGCTCAGGGAGGGGCAGTCTTCTGCTGCGACTGGCTGGGGGGTGAGGGGATAGAGAAGATGAAAAGAACAGACATGTAGAGAGCAAACAGCATGATGGGGACTCAGTCTATGGGAGAGAACAAAGAGATGTTAATGACCAGCAAAAAAAAAATATTTCATTGAGAGTGAAGAAAGGAGTAGAGCCCAATGCATTATTGGAGGTCCCCCGGCTGTCTAAACCTATTAGCAGCATAACTAAGGGAGGGTTCAGAGACACATGATGCCTCCCTGATTGTAGGCTATATCAAAAAGGGAGGTTTTAACCCTATTCATAAAAACAGAGATCGAGTCTGACTCCCGAATCCAGATTGGCAGCTGGTTCCACAGGAGAGGAGCTTGATAACTGAAGGCTCTGCCTCCCATTGTACTTTTGGAGATTCTAGGTATTACAAGTAATCCAGCATTTTGGGAGCATAGTGTTCTGTTAGGATAATAGGGTAGTATCATATCTTTTAAATAAAAAGGGGCCTGATTGTTTAGAGCTTTGTAAGTAAGAAGAAGGATTTTAAACTTAATTCTAAACTCTATGGGAAGCCAATGAAGGGAGGCCAGAACTGGAGAGATATGATCTCTCCTTCTAGTAACTGTTCAAACTCTTGCTGCAGCATTTTGGATCAACTGAAGACTTTTTAAAGATGTTTTAGGACAACCTGATAATAAAGAGTTACAATAATCTAATCTCGAGCTAACAAAAGCGTGGATCAGTTTCTCAGCATCACTCTGAGACAAGATGCTCCTAATCTTGGCAATATTACTCAAATGATAGAAGGCAGTCTTAGAAACAAATTTAATATGTGAACTGAAAGACAGATCTGATCAAAAATAACTCCAAGGTTCCTCAGAGAGCTATTAAGAGAAAGAGTAACCACATCCAAACTAAAAGTTTTGATTTGGAAAGGTATTTCTAAGGTTTTTTGGACCAACAAGAATGACTTCAGTCTTATCTGAATTTAATAGCAGAAAATTACAAGTCATCCAAGCTTTGATTTCTTTAAGACAGGCTTCTAACTTGATTAATTGATAACTATCATCTGGCTTCATTGACAGGTATAATTGTTTGGTGTTCCAAACCCATCTCTGACTTTTGATTATTTTGCCCCATTTTCCACCAGGCGCTTCAGAGAGCAATTGGGCTTTCGCTCCTTGACAGCTCCTGTCAAGTGCCATCAGCTGTGCTTTGTTATTGGGTGTTTCACACACATACACACACACTCCATTCACTCTCATTGACACGCTCAAACACTCACTCATGCACACCTGGGGTTCATTATGTCCAGCCCACGCATTCTCACACCAGCGATCTCTTTCCTTGTTAGGATTATTATTATTTAAACAAGGGGTTAGTAGGAAGAGATCGTCGGGGCATTCACCTCTATACGTGGCAGCGAGTTTCTCTGTGTATGTGTATTTCATCACCTTCATGTTTGTTCAGCCTGTCTGTTCAAGTTCAGTTAAACCCTTGATGTTTGCGGCTGACCCTGCTTACTCCCTCATCCTCTAGACTGCACGGGCTGCCTTGGATTGCTCCAGCTCTGTAAGTTTCACGCTTGCTTTTCTCCCTGTGCTGACAGCAGCCCTGCGGCACTAGGCATTCTCTTTGACGGGCTGTTGAGCATCCGGAAGTTGCCCTGTATGTCTGGTGGCCTTAATTTCATCATTTGCAATTCTCTGTATTTTTGTGGGCAACTGGACTGGTTATTTTGTTGCAGTTTATGTTAACAAATGGCACAATCTACTCTTGCATTTGGGTTTTTCACTTCTTCCTCCATGCGTCGCGTAATGGCGCACAGGGAATTATGTCAATTTCCAGTTTACATCCAGCCGTGGCTGTTCAGATAGTGTAGATTCACTTCACGGTGTTGTTAGCATAGCTAGCCGTTACTTAGGACTACCTTTGTTGGAGCTTTGTTGCCGTTTTCAAGCGCTTCTCAAGATTGCAATAGGTCTTAACCGGCACTTCAGTTTGCAACCCACCAATATGCTTTTGTCCTTAACAGCAACAAAGGAAAAAATAATCTGTCTAGTTCCACAAAATCTCCCCATTGTAGGACTAATAAAGGCTTATCATATATTATAAACAAAGTAGCTTCAATTCAATTCAATTCAACTTTATTTATATAGCGCCATTTCACAACAACAGTCATCTCATAGCACTATCAACTGTAGGGGGGAACCCCCACAGTTGCAGAAAGACCCCAGCAATCAGGTGATCCCCTGTGAGCAAGCACTTAGCGACGGTGGAGAGGAAAAACTCCCTTTTAACAGGAAGAAACCTCCAGCAGAACCAGGTTCAGGGAGGGGCAGTCATCTGCTGCGACTGGCTGGGGGGTGAGGGGACAGAGAAGATGAAAAGAACAGACATGTAGAGAGCAAACAGCACGATGGGGACTTAATCTATGGGAGAGAACAAACAAATGTTAATGACCAGCAAAAAAAAATATTTCATTGAGAGTGAGGAAAGGAGTGAGGCCCAGTGCATTACTGGAGGTCCCCCGGCTGACTAAACCTATTAGCAGCATAACTAAGGGAGGGTTCAGAAACACATGATCCCTCCCTAATTGTAGGCTATATCAAAAAGGTAGGTTTTAACCCTAATCTTAAAAACAGAGATCGAGTCTGAGTCCCGAATCCAGATTGGCAGCTGATTCCACAGGAGAGGAGCTTGATAACTGAAGGCTCTGCCTCCCATTGTACTTTTGGAGATTCTAGGTATTACAAGTAGTCCTGCATTTTGGGAGCGTAGTGCTCTGTTAGGATAATACGGTAGTATCAGATCTTTTAAATAAAAAGGAGCCTGATTGTTTAGAGCTTTGTAAGTAAGAAGAAGGATTTTAAACTTAATTCTAAACTCTATGGGAAGCCAATGAAGGGAGGCCAGAACCGGAGAGATATGATCTCTCTTTCTAGTACCTGTTAAAACTCTTGCTGCAGCATTTTGGATCAGCTGAAGACTTTTTAAAGATGTTTTAGGACAACCTGATAATAAAGAATTACAATAATCTAATCTCGAGCTAACAAAAGCGTGGATCAGTTTCTCAGCATCACTCTGAGACAAGATGCTCCTAATCTTGGCAATATTACGCAAATGATAGAAGGCAGTCTTAGAAACAAATTTAATATGTGAATTGAAGGACAAATCCTGATCAAAAATAACTCCAAGGTTCCTCACAGAGCTATTAAGAGAAAGAGTAACTGCATCCAAACTGAAAGTTTGATTTGGAAAGGAATTTCTAAGGTTTTTTGGACCAACAAGAATGACTTCAGTCTTATCTGAATTTAATAGCAGGAAATTACAAGTCATCCAAGCTTTGATTTCCTTAAGACAGGCTTCTAACTTGGCTAATTGATTACCATCATCTGGCTTCATTGACAGGTATAATTGTGTGTCATCTGCATAACAATGAAAATGTATACAGTGCTTTCTAATAATGTTGCCTAACGGAAGCATATATAAACTAAAAAGAGTAGGGCCTAGCACAGATCCCTGTGGAACTCCATGACTAAGCTTTGAGTTGAAAGAAAACTCATTATTTACATGAACAAACTGGAACCTATCAGATAAATAAGATCTAAACCACTGCAACGAAGTTCCATTAAGTCCAACATAGTGTTCTAATCTATCAAGTAGAATATTATGATCGATAGTATCAAAAGCTGCACTATGGTCTAAAACAGGGGTGTCCAACCAGGTGCCATGGAGAGCCAAGACCCTGCAGGTTTTCTCTTCTACCCAGTCTCTTCAGCAGGTGTTTTCACTTATCAGCAATCAGTGGGAAGAAGTTCACAGAAATCTGCTGTTGAAGACACTGGTTGGAGGTAAAACCTGCAGGGTCTTGGCTCTCCATGGCACATGGTTGGACACCCCTGGTCTAAAAGGACAAGTACAGAAACTAGTCCATTATCAGATGCAATGAGGAGGTCGTTAGTGACCTTCGCTAAGGCTGTTTCAGTACTATGATGGATTCTAAACCCAGATTGAAACTCTTCAAGTAAACCATTTCCCTGCAGGTGGTCGAATAATTGCATAGCAACAACTCTTTCTAAGATTTTTGAAATGAAAGGGAGATTAGAGATTGGTCTATAGTTAGCTAAAGCTCCTGGATCTAGCGTTGGCTTTTTGAGTAAGGGTTTAATTACAGCTGTTTTAAAAGCCTGCGGTACATGGCCTAAAGTTAATGAAGAATTGATTATATGAAGAATAAAGCTACCAATAAGTGGGAAGACTTCTTTAAATAACCTGGTAGGAATAGGGTCTAAAAGACAAGTTGAAGGTTTGGATGAGGAAACTATTTTGTCTAACTCACAAAGGTCGATTGGAGTAAACTCATCAAGACAGACATCAAAAGAAGGAGTTGTAGTAGTTACAGTATTTAAGTTAACTGTGGGAAGAATCTGAATGATTTTATCTCTGATGGATGAAATTTTATTATTGAAAAAGTTCATAAAGTCCTGACTAGTAAGTTCTAAGGGAATGCTAGGATTGACAGAGTCCTGACTCTTTGTCAACCTGGCTACAGTACTGAAAAGAAACCTGGGATTATTCTTGTTCTCTTCTATTAATGCAGAGTAATAACTTGTTCTAGCTTTTCTAAGAGATTTTTTATAAATTAAAAGATGATTTCTCCAAGCTAAATAGATTTCATCTAAATTAGTAGAGCGCCATTTTCTTTCTAATTGACGAGTCTTCTGTTTTAAGCTACGAGTTTCTGTGTTGAACCAAGGAGTTAGAAATCTCTGATTAGACTTTTTCTTTTTTAAGGGGGCCACCAAGTCTAGAGCCTGATGCAGAGAAGCTGAAACACTATCCACCATGTTATCAATTACAGAAGGAGCAAGCTGTCTATAGCTTATTTCCGTTGTGTTGACACATGGCATAGAGGAAACAATCTGCATAAATTTGGAAACAGCATCATCTGAGAGGCATCTACTGTAATAATATTTTTCTTTAGGAGCCAAATAGTCAGAAATGGTAAAATCAAAGGTTAACAGACAATGGTCTGACAGTACAGGGTTATGAGGAGACACTATAAGATTTTCTATTTCTATGCCATATGTCAGAACAAGGTCCAATGTATGGTGGAGGTAATGAGTAGAATTTCCTACTTTCTGAGAAAACCCAATCGAGTCTAATATTGAATTAAATGCCACATTAAGGCAGTCACTATCTACATCCACATGTATATTAAAGTCCCCTACTATAATTATTCTATCAGATTTCAGCACTAAATCAGCTAAGAAATCAGCAAATTCGGATAAAAATTCTGAGTAGGTTGATGGGGGACGATAAACTATGGCAAATAAAATTGGGTTTAACCTAAAATTGCTAAAGTGCCCAATACTGAGGACCAGGCCCTCAAAGGAATTATAACATGTTTTTTGCTTTACATTAACTAGTAATTTGGAATGGTAAATTGTTGCTACTCCTCCTCCACGACCAGAACTTCTGGGATTTTGACAGTTTAAATAACCAGAGGGAGTTGATTCATTTAAACCAACATAATCCTCTTGCCCTAACCAAGTCTCTGTAAGGGAAATTAAATCAATCTGATGATCAATTAACAGATCATGGACTAACAGAGACTTGGGAGTTAGAGACCTAATATTTAGTAAACCACATTTAATTTTTAAATTATGAGGAGGAACAGAGGCCAAATCATTCAATTTAGAGGCTTTATGTTTAATTTGAGTTTTACCAATGTTTTGCTTTATCACTTTGGGATGCTTATGCATGATATTTTTATTCACTTTGGAGGGAGCAGACAACGATTCTCTGATGGGGAAGACAGGGGCTAAGCTGAGGGGTGGCGGATGAAGAGGAGCTGCAGAGAGGCGTGTAAGACTGCGACTCTGCTTCCTGGTCCCAACTCTGAGTAGTCATGGTTTTGGAAATTTGGATAAAAAAGATGCCAGATTGTTAGATAAATGAGAAGCACCATCCAAAGTGGGATGAATGCTGTCTCGTCTCATAAGACCAGGTTTTCCCCAAAAAGAGCTCCAATTGTCAATGTAGCCCACGTCATTTTTAGGACACCACACAGACAGCCAGCGGTTCAAGGATGACGAGCGACTAAACATGTCATCACTGGTCAGATTGGGGAGGGGCCCAGAGAATACTACAGTAGCAGACATCGTTTTTGCAAAGTCACACACCGATTCTACATCAAGTTTGGTGACTTCCGACTGCCGGAGACGGATGTCATTAATGCCGGCGTGAATAACAATTGTGGAGTATTTACAGTTACTTTTAGCCAGCATTTTCAGATTTGACTCGATGTCGCCTGCTCTGGCCCCAGGAATGCATTTGACTATGACCGCTGGAGTCTCTAGGTTCACGTTTCTGACTACAGAGTCGCCAATGATCAGAGTTTTTTCCTCAGCGGGTGTGTCGCTGAGCGGGGAAAAACGATTAGAAACGTGAACAGGTTGGTGGTGAACCGGGGCTTTGCGACTAGGCTTCCTTCTCACCGTCACCCACCCAGTCTCCTCGCTGCTGAGGAGAGCCGGGGAACCGCTGACAGGGGGGCCTAAGCTAGCTAGCTCCGCTGCAGCTAATGGGCATCCGTCGAGATTAACTGGCGCAGACGGTGTTTTAATGCAGCGGAGCCGGGATTCAAAATCAGACAACCTCGCCTCGAGCGCCTCAAAAAGACAACATTTATTACATTTACCGTTATCGCTACAAGAGGCAGAGGTGTAGCTAAACATCTGACAGAGAGAGCACACCAGAGGAGAGGAAAGAGAGCTAGTAGCCATAGCTAATAGCTGGAGAGCAACCACACAGGCAGACAGCAAAACAGGAAGTGACGATACGTTACGTTACCACAAGGAAGTGACGATCCTCAGTGCTGCTGTAGGTGTCAAAGCCCTACAGGTGTCAAAGCCCTGTAGGTGTCAAAGCCCTTCCCTTCATCTTTTCTTCCACTCAGTAGCAAAGAGGCTCTTTGCAACAGGTCACGTTGATGTGCAGCTATGGTAAGGTCAGTTCATATATTCATTTATTTGCACTAAAAGTATCTATCCATATTAATAAAACAAGTAACGCATCTGATCAAATTTCAGTAACTAACACACTGTGGAAAAAGGAGGCAGGCAAGACAACGAGCTGGACAACACAGTTACTTTATTGTTCCTCCAACATATTTTACAGAAAAAGAATCTCTCGGGTCTCTGTGCATCCCTCTTTTAGGTCTTTATTCCCATGCATAGAGACCCACACTTCCGACCATAACCATTGTTGTCTGAACAAAGAATTATGTGGCACATTAATATAACACCGGCTCTGCTCCAAGACCCTTCTTCTCTCCAGCATTTACTCCTCTCCCCGGGGGGCACAGAGTCCTTACTGTTCCCTCCGATACCCCCCGGTGACACCTTCTCCTTCGGTCCATTGTCCCCTGGGTGGAGAAGTCCAACACCATGCCCCCACACAGCCCATCCTCTCCGAACATCCAGAATGGGCCTTAATTCCACCGTCCTTTGGGCTTGAGCTGTCGCCCATAGCGGCTGTAGCAGGGGTTCGTCGATCCAGTCAAACTGCCCTGCTGGCGGGGTGTACAGGAGGGCACGTCAGTCTGTGGAGGGAAAAAGGGAGGGGGAGAAAACACCAGCTTCACGAGCACCGATCCCTACTGAGGAATCACCAACTTGCGGCGGCAACAACGGTGGGCGTCCGCGCCAGGGAGCTTGGGCCAACACCACCTGCTCGTCTGCCAACACCAAAGTGGGCTTGAGCCTGTTGATGCAGACGGTCTCCCTAGGTCCCAACAGGTCTAACACAAAATGCTTTAGCCCAGGTTCCAACACCCTGAACAGTCCGTTGTACGGTGGGCACAGCGGGGTCCAGTGCGCATCATGCCTGACAAAAACAAAATTGGTGTTCTGCAAGCTTTTTGGGACAAATGTGCGGGGAAAACAATGGTGGGCCGGACCTGGTAATAAACTCAGCTCTAGTCTCTTACATTTACATAAATAAAGACGCTCACAGCCTCCGTATTGTAAAAATTGCATGGGCGGATCGGCCTCAGGCGCAGGTTTTTCCTGGTAAAAACTCTCCGGGGACCCACAGTGGTTGAGAAAAAAAATGAGCTCCACTGGGGAGGCTGCCAAATCCTCCTTAGGTCCAGAACGCAACCCTAAAAGAACCCAAGGCAGGCGGTTGACCCAATTTGTGTCCGTGAGTGAAGCCCTGAGCACTGCTTTAAGAGACCTATGAAAACTCTTGCATAACCCCTTATCCTGGGGATTGTACGTGATAAGTGGGGTGAATTTTTACCCCCAGGCTCTGAGTCATCGCGGACCAGAGTTCTGAAACGAACTGTGGACCTCTGTCGGACGTGATGTCCAATTGAGATCCGAAACGTGCAACCCAAGCCAACAAAAGCGCGGGCCACTTCCGGACGTGGTAGAAGCCAGCAGGACTACTCCAGGCCAGCGCATGGTACAGTCCACGACTGTCAGAAGGTGTGTGAAACCTTGCAACAGCAGGAGGGGTCCCACCAAATCCACGTGGATGAACCTCCTAGCCGGGATTTGGAACTGCTCGAGGGGAGCTCTGGTGGGCTTGTGCATTTTGGCCCGCCGGCACGTGATGCAAGCTGCAGCCCACTCTTTCATGTCTTTGCGCAAGCATGGCCAGACGAATTTCGCCCCTACTAGTTTCACCAAAGCGCGCAGTCCTGGATGCGAAAGGGAGTGGACCGGCTCAAAAACGCGACAGTGCCAAGAGCTCGGCGACGTCTCAGAGCGAGGGAGGGCACCTTTCCCGCACCACCCTGTTCTCCAGCCTTAACCCAGTTGGTGCAGACTGGAGCGCGCAAATGTCCGCATCCCTGGCTTGTTCCGCAGCCATGGCAGGTAAAACATTTCCCATGTAGACCAGGGCGATTAATGCATGCGACAGGCAATCAGCCACAATGTTAAGTTTACCGACAACGTGTTGAATGTTGGTAGTAAACTCTGAAATTGTGGCCAACTGCCGTTGCTGTTGGAGTGCCCATGGTTCTGAAACCTTGGCCATTGTGTACGTCAGCAGCTTATGGGACACAAACGTGGTGAACTTGCGCCTCTCCAGCCAGAACTAGACATGGCATGTTGCCAGGTGGAGAGCCAGCAATTCTCTATCAATGCGCTGTACTTGCATTTGTTGTTGCGCAAAGTGTGGCTGAAAAATGCGAGCGGCTGCCACAAACCTGAGATGCACTGCTTCACTACTGCCCCTATGGCAACGTCAGATGCATCTGTAGTGAGCGCTATCCGTGCAGACGGGTCCTGGTGGGCTAACAACGTGGCATCCACAAGTGCTGTTTTGGTGTTAGTAAAAGCCTGGACCCGCTCGGGAGTCCAGTCGATGGCTTCCGCAGGTTTCTTTTTTAACACAGCGTACAACGGCTGCATCAGCTGGGCTGCCCGGGGAAGGAATCGGTTATAAAAATTAACCATTCCCAAAAACTCTTGTAGTGCCCTCATGGTCTGCGAGCACGGAAAGTCCAACACAGCGCACACTTTGTCCGGTAACGGGATCGCACCCTCCGGTGAAATGCGGAGGCCCAAAAAGACAATCACAGGCACCCCGAACTGGCACTTCGCTGTACTTCCAACCTTTGGAAAACTGTCCTGAGATGGGCGATGTGCTCCTCCTCGGACGCGCTGGCTACCAGAATGTCGTCCAAGTAGAAAAAAAACAAAGGACAAGTCGTGAAGCACTGCGTCCATCATCCTCTGGAAAGTCTGTGCCATGCCTTTTAATCCGAACAGCATGCATAAAAACTCGAAAAGGCCGAAAAGAGTTATTACCGCTGTTTTTGGAACGTCTTCCGCGTGTACCAGGACCTAGTGGTAACCGCGGACCAGCTCCACTTTGAAAAAAAACAAAACAAAACAAAACCAAAACACGCGCCCCGGCCAGGTGCATGGAAAAATCCTGGATGTGTGGAATAGGATAGCGATCATGTTCGGTAGCATTGTACAAGTGCCAGAAATCGCCGGACAGTCACCACGACCCGTCTGCTTTAGGCATCATGTGTAGCGGGGATGCCCACGGGCTGCTGGAGTGCCTGCCGATGCCCAACTACTCTAAGTTGGCAAACTCCTCTCGTGCACTGGCCAGTTTCGCTGTGTCCAAATGCCGAGGATGTGCAAACACTGGCGGGCCTTTCGTCGTTATGAAGTGCTCGACCCCGTTTCGTTACCGTAGCTGAAAAAGTCGGGACCGTGAGTGCTGGGAACTGTGCGAGAAAATGTTGGTACTTACCCCCTGGAGCTATAACGTTTGCCAGTGTTGCTGACCCAGCTCCCTGAGCCATGTAAGGCAGTGAGGTGAAACAGACAGCGTCCACTAATCTATTACCAACATCGACTAACAATCCATTAGTGCATAGAAAATCTGCTCCTAAAATGGGGCCAGAACATGCAGCTCCCACTGAAAGTTGCATCCGTGTAAGCATATCGTCAGTGTCCGCTCATCAAATGTCCCTATGGTGGATCCATTGGCGGCCGCGAACTTGGGACTGCTGCGTCCTGCCACCCTGTCTGCGTTGACCGGCAGGATGAGGCTCTTCTGGGAGCCGGAGTCCACCAAAAACCGTCTCCCCGAACGTGTGTCCATGACATAAAGCAGTCTGTTCCTGCCACCCTCGGTTGCACCTGCCACTGAATTCCCAGAGTGCCGTCGTCCCGGCTTCCCGAATTGGCATGGCGCCAGGCAGCATTGGGCATTCGAGCAGAAACGGCGATAACAGATCACCCCGTTCCTTCGTCTTCTGGTGTCCGTCCCGGCTACCACGAACGGCTCCTCGACCTCGCTGGAGTCCGCCATGGATGCCGGTGCCACTGTCTGCACACAGAGTTCTGGTTGCTGAAATGATGTGGTCCGCTTCCTGCGCCAGGGCACGGTAGTCCTTGGCAACCAGCGACTTGGATAGGATCGCCCTCGCTGTAGCCAGTAGGTTCCTGAGGAACAAGTGGGTGAACGGGAAAGATTCGCTGTCCTTCCTCCTCAGCGCCAACATGCTCTCCATTAGCTCCACTGCTGATTTCTCCCCCAACTCCGAACGCGTTAGGAGCCTTCTGCCCTCTCACTGTCAGAAAGGGTATAGCGTTGGAGAAGCATCCTCTTGGGCACCTCCTATTTTTCTTGGGCTGGTGGCTCCTGGAGCAGGCTCTTCACCTGTTGCGTGGTGTGCACATCCAGTGCAGTGACTACGTAGTAATACCTGGTATCGTCCGTTATCCCGCGGAGTGTGAACTGGGCTTCTATGTACAAAAACCACGTGGTCGGGTTGTGAAGCCAGAAACCTGCAAGCTCAATTGGGACCACACACATGGCGCTGGTGCTCTTCCTCCAGGCAGTCTCTGGGGCGGTGCTCAGCTCACCTTCCATGGCATGTCTTGGGGTCACCAGTGTGGAGAAAGGAGCCAGGCGAGACAATGAGATGGATGACACAATTACTTTATTCTTCTTCCAACATATTTTACAGCCAAAGAATCTCTGGGGTCTCTGTGCATCCCTCTTTAAAACCTTTATTCCCATGCATAGAGAACCGCACTTCCGACCATAACCATTGTTGTCTGAACAAAGAATTATGTGGCACATTAACATAACATAACCAGTGGCGAAGCCAGGAATTTGTGAAGGGGGGGGCTGAACCCTAACCACCACCATTCTGAACGCCCGGGGCGTTCACCTGGGGCAAGGATTTAGCTTCAGCCCTTTGTCAATTACAGATTTCTTAATGTTTTCAATGCAAACTACTCAAAACCTGCTCTTTACTGCTACACCTGCTAAACCTGCTACATTGCTCCGCACTGTGTGTGTTTATATACTTGCATATTTATTCCACCTAGCTGCAATGCTCCGTACTGTGGGTGTTTATATATTTACATATTTATTCCATCTAGCTACAATGCTCTGCACTGTGTGTTCATATATTCATATATTATTCCATCCAGCTACAATGCTCTGCACTGTGTGTCTGTGTGTGTGTGTATATATATATATTTTATAGTAATACGTACATATGTTTATTAGCTGCTCTTGCTTGCTTGTTTTTTTTTTTTTTTTCTTGCCTTCTGATTGTTGCTCTGAGTGTTGCTATCCCTGTGCTGTTGCAATCCTGGAATTTCCCCGTTGTGGGACTAATAAAGGCTTATCTTATCTTATCTTTATTTATATTTTTCTCTTTTTTTTTTTCTTTTTTTTTTTTTTTTAGGGAGGGGGGCTGCAGCCCCCCGGCTATGCACCTGATAACGCCGGCTCTGCTCCAACACCCTTCTGCTGTCCGGCATTTACTCCTCTCCCCGGGGTGCGCACAGTCCTTACTGTCCTCTCTGATACCCCCCAGTGACACTTCCTCCTTCAGTCCATTGTCTCCTGGGTGGCGAAGTCCAAGACCATGCCCCCACAACATTACTGAATTTTTTAACAGTAATTTTGTGATACAGCACGTTACTGCAAAAGTAGTCGCGTTACAGTAACACTGGTGGCCATTTTATTTGCTGCCCAAGAGAAACAATCAGCTTTTGCTCTTCCATTTTCCCAGCACGGTCTCATAGCATTCACAGAAGGACGGTTTTCCCAAAGACCTTGCAGACCAACCCAGTGATTTAATGCTAGTTGTTTAAAATGTAAGCTAAGTGGCATTTCTGCCATCTCTACCTGGACTGCTGAAATGGAGGAGGTCTTAATGGCCCCACAACATAATCTCAGTGCTTGATTATGTATCACATCCAGTTTCTTTAAAGACGTTTTTGCAGCTGACCGGTACACTACACACCCATAATCAATTACAGATCTTATCAAGGCTACATAAATATTCTTCCGAGCTTTCCTGCTTGCTCCCCAGTCAGTCCCTGCAAGACACATTACATTTACCACTATTTTGTACTGTTTATATGATCTTTCCATGTTAATTTTGAATCAAACAGTATCCCCCATCCATCCATCCATCCATCCATCCATCTTCTACCGCTTTTCCGGAGGTCCGGGTCGCGGAGGCAGCAGTTCAAGCAGAGAAGCCCAGACTTCCCTCTCCCCAGCCACCTGCTCCAGCTCTTCAGAGGGGATACCAAGGCGTTCCCAGACTAGCTGGGAGACATAGTCTCTCCACCGAGTCCTGGGTCTGCCCCGGGGTCTCCTCCCAGTGGGACGTGCCTGAAACACCTCAAGTGGGAGGCGTCCAGGAGGCATCCTAATCAGATGCCCATACCACCTCAACTGACTCCTTTCAATGTGGAGGAGCAGCGGTTCTACTCTGAGCCTCTCCCGGATGACTGAGCTCCTCAACCTATCTCTGAGGGTGAGTCCAGCAATCCTACGGAGAAAGCTCATTTCAGCCGCTTGTATCCGCGATCTCGTTCTTTCGGTCATTACCCAAAGCTCGTGACCATAGGTGAGAGTAGGAACGTAGATTGACTGGTAAATCGACAGCTTTGCCTTAGAACTCAGCTCCCTCTTCACCACAACAGACCGGTACAACGTCCGCATCACTGCAGATGCTGCTCCAATCCGTCTGTCGATCTCTCGCTCCATTTTCCCCTCACTCGTGAACAAGACCCCAAGATACTTAAACTCCTCCACTTGGGGCAGGAGCCTGTCCCCAACCCGGAGAGGACAATCCACCTTTTTCCGGCTGAGGACCATGGACTCGGACTTGGAGGTGCTGATTCTCATCCCAGCCGCTTCACACTCAGCGGCAAACCGTCCCAGCAAGAGCTGTAGGTCATTGCTGGATGAAGCCAACAGGACAACATCATCTGCAAACAACAGAGATGAGATCCTGTGGTCACCAAGCATGACACCCTCCATTCCCTGGCTGCGCCTAGAAATCCTGTCCATAAAAATTATGAACAGGACCGGTGACAAAGGGCAGCCCTGGCGGAGTCCAACTCTCACTGGGAATGACTCCGACCGAGTGTTGGCAATGCGAACTAAACTCTCACAACGGTTGTACAGAGACCGAATAGCTCGTAACAACAAGCCCGATACCCCATACTCCCGAAGCACCCCCCACAAAAATCCACGAGGGACGCGGTCAAATGCCTTCTCCAAGTCCACAAAACACATGTAAACTGGTTGGGCAAACTCCCACGAACCCTCAAGAATTCTCGAGAGGGTAAAGAGCTGGTCCGATGTGCCACGGCCAGGACGAAAACCACATTGCTCCTCCTGAATCCGAGGTTCGACCAACGGCCGGACTCTCCTCTCCAATACCTTGGCATAGACCTTCCCAGTATCCCCCCCCCCAAAAAAAAAAAACAGTGTTAACCTGTTCTAGTTGTGTCCCATACATTTTAATTGTTGCTCTAGGAGTCTTATTGCTTGTAAAAACCACTACTTTTGTCTTATGTACTTAAAACTCCAGGAATAGGACCACTTTTCAATTGCATTTATGGATTCCTGTGTTTTTGCCTGAACTGTCATGTGTTACTGGATGGATCCCTGTCTGTCATGTCATGGATACTGTAAGGATCCCTGTCATGTGTGTCTGCCTCCCTCTCCCTCTATTATTAGCACCCTTCCTGCAGCCTTGATCACCACGTGGCCAATTAAAGGAGCCCTTTATAAGGGAGGCTCTTCCACTGCTCTGTCTGGTCGCATAGCATTGCTTGTTTGCTCCTGCCGAACTCCATGAACTTTGTCTGCCTGTGCTGTGTCTGACATTTGTTTGCTCTAAACCCTGTTGTCTGCCTCATGTCTTGGATCTTGTCTGCCCTGTTCCTGCTTGCCGTGCTCTGACCCCCTGCTTGTTACTGGACTCTAGATCTTATCTTCCATCCATCCATCCATCCATCTTCTACTGTTTAATCCTTTTCAGGTCGTGGGGGTGGGGTGGGGGGTACAGCCTATATCAGTATGTTTGAGCGAGAGGCAGGGTACACCCTGGACAGACGGCCAGTCCAATGCTTTCCAACACAGAGAGACAGACAACCATTCACTCTCACATACATGCCAAAGGACAATTTAGAATCCCCAGTTGATGCCAATTAACCTAACCAGCATGTCTTTGGCCTATGGGAGGAAACCGGAGTACCCGGAGAAAACCACGCAGACATGGGGAGAACATGCAAACTCCACACAGAAGGGTCACCGAGGGTCAGGGGGTGAGATCAAATCCACGATGGTCAGGGGTGGAATTGATCCCCTATGTGGGGAGACTTGAATAACGAAACCGAATTGCCTTTAATTTCAGTTTATTTCAAGTAACCATTCCACTGTCTGCTCTCATTCCTGAGCAGCGAACAAAGAGGGTGAACACACCAAAGTTCTCCCTTTTAAACATTCTCACATCAAACCATTTCCCTCGCTGGGGAAATCACACATCTATATCAAAATCTCTTTATTCACATTCATTAACCCTTTATTTACATAACTCCCCCTTCTCTCCTCTCGAGCCTCAGCGGTCAGGAAGTCTTCTGTCCCCTGTCCTCCGCAGGGGGTCCAGGCTCTGTGGCTCCGCACCGCAGGGGGCTGGCTCTCCTTCATCGTGAGGTTAAATCACATATGCAGTGTCCAACATATACATGTCTCACAACACAGCCATATAACCCCCCCCAAACGATGAAGAACAGACTAATTCCTAAAATTTAATAGCACCTTACTCACTACTGAATAATCAACACCAACATTCAGTCTGTGCGCCGCTTGGGCTTCAGCCGTCTGCCGAATCTGCTGTGAGTTGGCCCCGCCTTGCCTGCGGCGCTTTTCTGCTTCGGCTCTGTTGACTGAGGAAGAGAGTGATTAATTGCCCTTTGCGGGGGCCTGCCTCGTCGAGGCGCCACTGCGACCGGTACAGACACGTCCTTCATGACAAAAGCAGGTTTTAGTCTGTCAATACTGACTGTCTCTTTTCTGTCTCCAAAATCTAGCACAAATTGCTTATCACCTGCCTCCAGCACTCGAAATGGCCCTTCGTAAGGTGGTTTGAGCGTTGCTTTTAGGGCTTCGCGCCTGACAAAAACGAAGTCGGCATTTTTCAAAGCCTTGGGGACGAAAACTCGTGGAAAAGCGTGATGAACCGGACCCGGGAGCGTGTCTGCTCCCGTGCCGACTAACGGTCCCAGAGCAGAGAGAGGTGGGGGCTCTGGGTGCTCTGGTAAAAACTCGCCCGTCAGCCTCAGAGTTTGTGCGAATACCAGCCCCGCTGGGGAGGCATCTAAGTCCTCTTTAGGCGCAGAACGCAACCCTAATAAAACCCATGGCAGTTTATTTACCCAATCTGCATCCGTGAGCGACGCTCTGAGTGCTGCCTTCAAAGACCTATGAAAACGCTCGCATAAACCATTGGCCTGAGGGTGGTAAGCCGTAGTGCGGTGAATTTTGGCTCCTAAGCCGTTGGCCATCGCTGACCACAGCTCAGAGATGAATTGCGGTCCTCTATCGGACGTAATGTCCGACGGAACCCCGAAGCGCGCCACCCAAGCCGTTAAAAAAACGCGAGCCACCTCCGCGGCCGTGGTCGTCGCAAGTGGGACCACTTCCGGCCAACGTGTGGTGCGGTCCACCATTGTCAAAAGATACGTGAACCCCTGTGATGCCGGTAGGGGGCCCACAAGGTCGACGTGCACATGGTCGAACCTTCTGGCCAGAATGCGGAACGGTTCTAACGGGGCTCTTGTGTGCTTGTGAATTTTGGCCCGTTGACAGGAAATGCAGGTTTTTGCCCATTCCTTCACGTGCTTGCGCAGGCACGGCCAAACAAGCTTTTCCACCACTAGTTTCACCGACGCGCGCACCCCCGGGTGCGCCAGTGAGTGGACCGAGTCAAAAACACGGCGGCACCACGTGGCCGGAACCACCGGACGCGGGCGCCCCGTCGACATGTCGCAGATCAGGGGGGGCATACCGGTTTGTAAACACTTGCTCTCCAGCCTCAACCCTGTTGGTCCAGACTGGAGCGCGCGCACGTCTGCGTCCGCCCCCTGGTCCGCTGCCATGGCTGCGTAATCTATACCCACGTGCACCGGGGCTGCGAGCGCCACCGTGCCGCTCTCCTGCGGCGCGGTCACGGTGGCCCGTTCTGCCTCTGCGCGTGTTGGGGTCGTGAACGCGCGCGAGAGACAATCCGCTACTACATTGAATTTGCCCGCGACGTGCCTAATGTCAGTGGTAAATTCCGAGATTGCGGCCAGCTGTCTCTGCTGCCTGCCGGACCACGGATCTGAAATTTTGGCCATGGCGTATGTGAGCGGCTTGTGGTCCACATAAGCGGTGAAGCACCGTCCTTCCAGCCAGAACTGGAAATGACGAATAGCCAAATGCAGCGCCAACAGTTCTCTGTCGAACGCGCTGTATTTTTGTTCAGCCGCGCTTAAAGATTTGCTAAAGAAAGCCAAAGGCTGCCAAACTCCGGCTACCTGTTGCTCAATAACGGCCCCTATGGCTAAATCTGAAGCGTCTGTCGTCAGCGCGATACGTGCTGCAGGGTCTGGGTGGGCCAGGAGCGCAGCGTCAGCCAAGGCTTTTTTAACCTCTGTGAACGCGCGCTCCCGCTCCGGGGACCATTCGACCGCCTGGGTCGGTTTTTGTTTTTTGAGCGCGGCATATAACGGTTGCATGATTTGAGCTGCGTGGGGCAGGAATCGGTTATAAAAATTCACCATCCCCAAGAATTCCTGTAGTGATTTGACCGTTTGTGGGCGGGGAAAATCCGCTACCGCGCGTACTTTCTCTGGTAACGGAACCGCTCCCTCCGGGGAGACGCGGTGACCCAAAAAATCGATCCGCTCGACGCCGAACTGGCACTTGGCTGGGTTAACTATTAAGCCGTGCTCTCCCAGCCTCCTAAAAACTGCTGTGAGGTGCGTTTCGTGTTCGTCCTCTGAAGTGCTCGCGACCAAAATGTCGTCGAGGTACACAAACACGAAAGGGAGATCGCGTAACACGGCATCCATCATCCGCTGAAATGTTTGCGCCGCCCTTTTGAGACCAAACGGCATGCGTAAAAATTCGAAAAGTCCGAACGGGGTTATTACCGCTGTTTTAGGAATGTCCTCCGGTTGGACTGGGACTTGGTGATAGCCGCGAACTAGATCAATCTTTGAAAAAATGCGCGCCCCCGCCAGGTGCACCGAAAAATCCTGAATGTGCGGGATGGGATAACGATCGTGCGCCATAGCGTTGTTTAGCCTGCGGTAATCCCCGCACGGTCTCCAGGAGCCATCGGCTTTCGGTACCATGTGCAGCGGCGAAGCCCACGGGCTCTTCGACCTACGAACGATGCCCAGCCTCTCCAGGCTGGCGAACTCCTCGCGCGCAATGGCGAGCTTAACTGCATCCAAGCGCCGAGCTTTTGCAAACACGGGAGGACCAGACGTGGGGATAAAGTGTTTCACCCCGTGCTTCGCGACCGTCGCTGAAAAAGTGGGCACAGTGAGCGCTGGAAATTGGGTGAGGAGTGTGTGAAACTTACCACCTGCTGTAGCGACGTGGGTCTGTACTGGTGGCGGGGACACTCGAGCTGAACAGGGGAGAGAGTAAAAAGAGAGTGCATTTACCAGCCGTCTATTAGCAAGATCAACTAACAGATTGTGTGAACACAAAAAATCCGCGCCCAACATGTTGAAACTCACCGCCGCTATTACAAAAGTCCATTCATATGTGCGGCCATGTAAGCACAAAGGCAAGGTCCTTCTCCCGTAGGTGTTGATGTTCGAGCCATTTGCCGCTGTAGCTCCGCTACCGTGGGGTCCAGCCACCCGGTCCGCGTATGTTGGGGTGATGAAGCTCACTTGTGCTCCGGTGTCGATGAGGAACTCTCGTCCGGAGCGCGCATCCGTGATGTAGAGCAGCTTGCTGCGTTCTCCGAGGGTCGAAGCTGCTAGCGACCCCCGGTCTTGCCGTTTCCCGAACTCCTGAAGATGCAGGGCGGCACACACCTGCGTGCCTTCTCTGCGAACCTCCGATGGTAAAAGCAGAGATCTTCTCCTCCGCTGTGTCGTGTCCGCGCCTCTGCCGCCGGACTATTGGCTCCACCTCGTCGCGGCCGTGCTGCCGCCGTCGTCGGCCAGTCTGGTACTGCCGCCTCTGGCTCCCCGCTGTCTCGGGTCGCCGCTGTGGTTGCTTGCCCGCCGCAGGCGTCCAGGATCCCATCTGCATCCTGGGCCAGCTCCCGGAACTCCTCCAGGGTGTGACACTTTTTGCCGGCCAGCGTGCTTCTCGCATGCGCCGGGAGGTTGGAGAGGAAGATGAACTGAAAAATGAAATCATCGTTGTCCAACCCACTCAGCTGTATCATCTCCTCCATCAGGGCGCTCGGCCTGTGTCCACCTTGGTCTAGCAAAGACAGGATCCTCCTCGCCCTCACTTCAGCCGAGGGGGTGAAAAACTTGATGAGGGTGGACCTGTCGGTCGATTTCAGCGACCGACAGGTACGGACCTGTCGGTCGCGGGTGGCTGCTCCACCAAGCTCTGCACGCACCGAGCTGTGCTGTTGTCCAGTTTAGCGATGACATGGTGGAACTTAGTGTCATCCACCGTTACTCCTGCGAGCGCGAACTGCGACTCTGCTTGCAGAAACCACGACCGTGGGTTATCCTGCCAGAAATCAGGCAGCTTAACGGCCACTGCGCTCGCCAGCTCTGAGCGCTGTGAGTCCGGGACCCTGAGAACTTCTTCGTTCATTCTCAACGTCGTCAGTCACCAATGTGGGGAGACTTGAATAACGAAACCGAATTGCCTTTAATTTCAGTTTATTTCAAGTAACCATTCCACTGTCTGCTCTCATTCCTGAGCAGCGAACAAAGAGGGTGAACACACCAAAGTTCTCCCTTTTAAACATTCTCACATCAAACCATTTCCCTCGCTGGGGAAATCACACATCTATATCAAAATCTCTTTATTCACATTCATTAACCCTTTATTTACATAACTCCCCCTTCTCTCCTCTCGAGCCTCAGCGGTCAGGAAGTCTTCTGTCTCCTGTCCTCCGCAGGGGGTCCAGGCTCTGTGGCTCCGCACCGCAGGGGGCTGGCTCTCCTTCATCGTGAGGTTAAATCACATGTGCAGTGTCCAACATATACATGTCTCACAACACAGCCATACCCTAACCTGCTTGCTGTGCTGACACAGTGCTAACCACTGCACCACCGTGCTGCCCCTGGATCTTATCTTACGGACTGGAATTGGATTCACATGGATAAGTGCACTTGATTTTCCCCAAAGTAAGTCGACTTACCCACGCTTATAACCTGTGTCTTCTACCTACACTCCCCAGCCCCCAGGCCTGGCCAGCCTGTCACCTGCATTATCCCTGAAGCTCCCCTGTTGCACTTCTTCACCTCCTCTGCTGGCAGTCCGCTCGTCACCTTAGGAAGATCCTCGCCCTGTCATTGCAGCTTCTCCCCAGAGTGCCTGTAAGCATAAGACAATACAATTCATCATCCATATCCACCCAGTTATACTAACCTCTGCTTCTGTTCTTCTCCTGCAGGGTTTCCAGATCTTCATGCACAGTTATTCACATTTGCATTATTTTTGCAATAAAGATTGTGTTGTGGCCGACACACATTGTGGGCTCACGCTGCCACAGAGACAGAACTGAATGTGTATTGTGGAGTGTCACGTCTGCAAGGACTGAGGACTCAAATCTACAGGAGGTAACAAGGAAGTGTGAGATTTGTCTCTTTGTCCCACAGAAGACGCCCCGGAGGGTATTCCGGTTCATCAAGAAATGAGAGACAATGGTGAAGCTTCAAAGGGATGCTTTGTAACTGTATGTTGACTGAAGACACCATGTGACTTGAATTCTGATGCTGGAAATGTATAAAAGGGGGTTGAAGTATGATTCTTTCTCTTTCCTGCTTTGAGAATGCTAGGAGCTTGTGTTCTGTCAAATAAAGCTGGTTTATGACTGAAACTCAGCCTCGTTATTTGAGCATGCTCCTACAGTGTCAACTTTACTTACCATTTCCCTCCACGTTGCTTTTGGGTCTTGGTCTCAGATTCTCTGTCAATTCTATTTTCTTTCCTCTCTTCCATAAAGCACAATTGTCAGCAAACAGATTTTCCAATATCATACCCTAACGCAGAACAAACATCACTGATCCTAATTGCAAAAAGGATTGGGCTGATCACACTGCCTTGAGGTGTTCCATTTTCAACATTATACTTGTCTGATAAAGCTTCCAACTTTTACTTGAATATGTCTTTCAAATAAACTTTTAATCCAGTTAAAAAATTTGTCCTCGTATTATGTAACTAATCAATAACCCTTCTTTCCATACTATGTCGTAGGCCTTTTCAACATCTAAAAACATTGCCATTACTGTTTCTTTATTGATCTGAGCTTTCCTAATTTCAGTTTCCAAACAGACGATTGGGTCCATCCTGCCTCTCACTTTCCTAAAGCCACATTGGAATGTCGTGAAAAGCCCTTTACTCTCAACATAATATGATAATCTGTCTGTAACCATCCTTTCCATTATTTTTGCTATATGCGAGGTAAGTGCAGTTGGCCTGTAACTTGATGGGTTAGTCAGATCTTTCCCTGGCTAAATAATGGGTACAATTACTGCCTCTTTCCAACTTATCGGTAGTCTCCCTTCTTCCCATACTTTATTGTACAAACCTAATAGTTTGAGAGTTTGAATACCCATGTGTTTTAACATTATGGGTAACAAATTTGATCAGTCCCTGGTGCAGTCATTCCAGGCAGTCATTCCAGATCTATTTATTGCTCTCTTCATTTCCTGTAATAAAATAAACACATGGGTCAAATCAATTTATTCATGAGAAGTCCTTTAATTATATACAAATACTAAATTTATAACCATTAAACAGAGGAGTCTGCCATGTGAAATGAAAATCAAAACTTTGAAATATGATGAACAAAAATAAACTATTTTACTGGGTTTTGCGCTTAAAGAAAAACTTAAAAAAAAACTCCTTTATTATGCTCCTCCAAAGTGGCCGTGCCTGTGTTGATGACCCGCTTCCTGTGCGCAATTTTGCGGTGCTCTTGGTGGAGGGTGGTCATTATTGAAATGAAGTAACTGCGTCTGTGTTCATAATTTTGCGTGTTGTTAGTATATCACTGGCAAAAGTTGGCCACTTCCTTAAGCGCTCTAATTTGCACAATTGCTAATTTGTGCTGCCTTAGTAAATCTGCCCCTTAATGTCATGCTTAATTTTCACTAGTAAATGATGACAATGTGTCATGACAGCCCTTCCGGGGCAAAAGATTGGACCCATGCGCAGGCTTTCTTTCAGGCATGATTTATTGACAAGAAACTAACTTCCAAATGTTAACTAGAAACAAAAGCAGGATGAGAATGCATGAAAGTGTGAGTGTGATAGCATGAAGATCACAGTGCAGAAGGCAGCGCGCGACCTCTATAAATATGGCAACAAATCAAGAACACCTGTGAACAATCAATCAAGAAATACAAAACAGCCGTGAATAATTAACAGCAAAGTGAAACTCACAATACACAACAGGAAATAAACAAAAGGTGCTGTCAAAGCAAAAAGCTCAAACCCAGATCATGACAGGAACAAACACGACAACATAACCATGAGAACAATAATCAAACCCAAACATAGCCGTGACTGTAATGTTCTCCTGGAACCTTGTAATGTTCTCCTGGAACATGTAATGAAGAGGCGCACACACCGGGTGTCAGTTAGGACTTTTTACTTGTCACTTCAACAGCAACTAACAACTAACCACACAGTGGCACATGTACATCTCCTTTTATAGTCAGGTCATGGCCGGGGTCATACTGCCCTCTAGTGGTGACTCCATATGAACTTCACATATCAATACATCTCCCTTTTTTTCTAGTAAAGGTCATGTCCAACTATAAACTTTTTCTCAAATTTCTATATACAAAATAAACTCCATTTCTATTTACATTTCTTTCACCTTGTACACTGAATCACAAGTTCAATTTTTTCTCTGTTTACAATTCAACATCAACACATTTTTTTCCTCTGTTTACAATTCAATATCAACACATTTTTTTTTTTTTTCCATTCATCTCAGTACTCCTTACATTTCCTCAATCAATCTTTTCGGTTTCACAATTTGCCTTTGTGATCTTCTGATTTGTGTCACCTCAGTCTGTTCGTTAGTGTCTGTCTCTATGTTCTGGTTCTCAGCCATTTCTGGTTGTTCGGTTTGGCTGTAAATTGGCATGTCGCTTATTTCACTGTCTGTGACTCTCATTTTGGTTCTGCGGTACTGGCAGCTCTGCTATGGCCCGCACTTTTTCCGGATCTGGTTGCACGCCTGCCCCAGATAATTTTTCTCCCAGGTATGTAATCTCCCGTACCCCGAATTGGCACTTACTCTTATTCAGTTTCATACCTGACTTTTGCGCCTGTGTGAGAACTCTAGCCAACCTTTCGTCGTGCTCCTCTTTTGTTTTTCCCCAGACTACCACGTCATCAAGAAAAACTCCCACCCCTTCTATTCCGCCAAACAATTGCTGCACAGTTCTATGGAAAATTTCAGGGGCTGAGCTAATCCCGAACGGCATTCGTAGAAAGCAATGCCTTCCGAATGGCGTATTAAATGTGCACAATTTAGCGCTTTCCTCGTCGAGCACTAGTTGGTAAAACCCAGATTTGGCATCTAATTTTGTGAAGTAACTTGCTCCACTCATTGTGCTGGTTATGTCAGATTTTGTTGGTAGCCTGTAATGCTCCCGCTGTATTACTTTATTTAGATCTTTTGGATCTATGCACAATCTCAAATCTCCATTTGGCTTCCCCACTATAACTAGTGAGTTAATCCATTCAGTTGGTTCTTCTATTTTTCTGACCACTCCGTCTGCTATCAGTGAGTCTAGTGTTTCTCTCAGCCTCTTTTTAAGAGCTATTGGCACTTTTCTTGCTGCATGTATGACTGGCTCTGCATTCTCTTTCAGCCTAATTTTTTGTTTGCCTGGTAGGCGGCCTATTCCTTTGAACACCTCTTTGTATTCTTTCACCCAGTCAGTGTGTTTGTGCTTACTTGTTGTAGCCTCTGTATTTTCTCGTGTTGTCACTTTGTCTGTATCAATGACATTCACCCTTTTGATCAGACCTAGCTGATCGCATGTTTTTAAACCCAAAATTGCTTGTCTATTTCCATCAACAAGTACAAACAATGCATTCACTGTTTTACCTTTGTTTGACAGTGTCACGCCGCGCCATTCATCAGCGGCGCCACCTGCTCACGCACCTGCTACTCGTCAGCGGCGAAGGATAAAAGCCGCCTCGCCCTGAGCGTCGGCCTGAAGCCGTAGACTTCATTTCCTTTGTATGGACTTCTACCACATTCTCTTCAGCATCCTCATCTCCGGTAAGAAGTTCACTTACCTCATCTCTCCAGTCTGCTCCCCTGTGCACAGGTGGATTCCTCGGCGGCGGACAATCCCGTCCCTCGTCTCTCCTCGCTGCTGCACCGAGCCCTGCAGGTGGCTGTCTCCCGGGCTTCCATCCTTGAAGCGCCAGTCATCTGCCCAAACAAGTAAGCTTCTCTCCCTCGCCTATTCTCCTCCCGTGTTGGTGTGTGCTCATCACCCTGTGTCTGATTTCTCCCATAGGGTTGCCGGCTGAACGGTCTCCTGCCTCTGGGTCCGAAGCAGACGCCACCACCAACACATTAACATTCCGCAGACACGCACCCAAACATCCCTGTTGTTAATAAACAGTTTGAACTACTCTGAGCCTGTGTGTGTGCGTCTCCTGAGCCGAACGTTATGTCAGTACGGCTTCAGCAGAGCGGCTCGGCGGACGGCGGGCTCGCACACCGGTTTACCATCCTCGAGGCTCGGGTGGATCAGATTGTTTATCAGCAACAGGTGGTTCTTCATCAATTATTAGAACTGACTAACCGATTGAACCGCTTGGACCCCCAACAGCCGTTCCTCCCGACTCACCAGGGTGGCGCGGCTCCTGCTGTTCCAGCGGCCGTCCAGCCGGCTCCAGTGGCACCGGTTTGGCTCACGCCGATTCCGACCCCCGCCCGCTTTAGCGGTAAGCTCGGCGGAGCGCGGGGGTTTATTATGCAGTGTGAGTCCGTGTTCCACCGTGTGCCCGGAGATTTTCCCTCGGATCACAGCCGAATTGGTTACATAGGGAATCTTCTGGAGGGGCGTGCGTTAACCTGGACCTACGCCGTAATGGCGAGGCCCAGTTATGCCACCCTCACCTATGACCAATTCGTGAGGCGCTTTCTGGAGGTCTTTGACCACTCACAAACCGAAACGGTCCAGGTCGATCGGCTTCTCGCTCTCCAGCAGGGAAGCCGGTCGGCAGCGGACCACTCGGTCGACTTCCGGGTAGCGGCGGAGGAATTGGGCTGGGAGGAACGCTCCCTCTGTGGCCTGTTCCTCCGCAGCCTCAATAGTGATCTGAGGGATGAACTGGCTGGTCGGGATATCCCTGGGACGCTAGCGGAGCTGACATCCTTAGCGATAAGTTTGGATAACAGGCTGCGCGAGCGCTCCTCGGGGCGGAGGTCTTCTTCTTCTCGCCCTCGTGGAGCCTCGCCGCACCTGTTCCAAGCTCGCCCCCTGGCGGCGCCGCCAGCATCGCGCCCCGAGGAGTCGGAGCCGATGGTGACGGGCTGGACTAAACTTTCCCCTGTGGAGAAACAACGCCGCCGTGAGTTGGGCCTCTGCATGTATTGCGGAGGCGACCAACACACCGTGGAGCGTTGTCCACGGAAAGCCAGTCGGTGGGGTCCGCGAGTCACTGTTGGAAGCCTCGCGGATGTCAATCGGTTAGGATCACCTTCTCAATTGAAGCTGCCCATCCGTTTCTGCCATAACCCTACTGGGCACCTCACCCACGCACTGGTGGATTCGGGCGCAGAAGGCAGCTTCATTTCACAAAGCCTGGCAACCCGATTGGGCATCCGCTGCCAGGCACTCAACACTCCCATCTCCCTAATCCACCTCTCCCGTGCCACCCTCGGGAGAGTGACACATCAAACTGTTCCCCTACCGGTCATCATCTCGGGAAACCACCGGGAGGAAATGACCTTTTACGTCCTTCCCAACTCTGTGTCGCCCGTCATTCTGGGGTATCCCTGGCTCCGCCTTCACAATCCGGTCCTGGATTGGAAATCAGCTGGGATCTCGGCATGGAGTACGTTCTGTATGGGCACCTGCCTTCAGTCCGCTGCCTGCTCTCCGTCCGCTCCTCCCCCTGCTACGGACGCTGCACCCCCGGACCTGTCTCTGGTGCCCCCAGAATTTCACGACCTGGGTATAGTGTTCAGCAAAGCGAAAGCTATGTCTCTTCCCCCTCATCGGCCCTATGACTGCGCCATCAACCTCCGCCAGGGGGCTCCCTTACCTTCTGGTCGCCTTTACAGCCTGTCTGCGCCGGAGAAGGAGACGATGAACGCCTACCTGAAGGAATCATTAAGTGCTGGGATTATCCGCCCATCATCGTCACCCGTGGGGGCAGGGTTCTTCTTCGTGGGGAAAAAGGATGGGTCCCTCCGCCCTTGTATCGACTACCGGGCCCTCAACAATATCACGGAGAGGGACCGTTACACCCTGCCTCTCATGGACACTGCTTTCCACTCCCTCCAGGGGGCGACCTGGTTCACCAAGCTGGACCTACGCAGCGCTTACCACCTCGTCCGGATCCGGGAGGGAGATGAGTGGAAAACGGCCTTCCGTACCCCGAACGGCCACTTTGAATATCTGGTGATGCCGTTCGGGTTGACCAACGCTCCTGCAGTCTTCCAGCGCCTCATTAATGACGTCCTCCGGGACTTCATTGGCCTTTTCGTGTTCGTCTACCTGGACGATATTCTCATCTTCTCCAAGTCCAGGGATGAGCACCAGGTCCACGTGAGGCGGGTCCTCCAAAGGCTGCTGGAGAATCGTCTGTACGTTAAGGCGGAAAAGTGTGAATTTTACGCCAGGAGTACATCCTTCCTGGGGTTCATCATCGCCCACGATAAGGTGCTCCCCGACCCAGAGAAGGTGAAGGCGGTGGTGGAATGGCCCACACCTGCATCTCGGAAACAGGTGCAGCAATTTGTTGGCTTCGCCAATTTCTACCGCCGCTTTGTCCCCAACTTCAGTGCCATCGTGGGACCACTGACCCGCCTCACGTCCCCGAAGGTCCCGTTCCGGTGGACCGAAGAGGTCGCTGCCGCCTTTGAGGCGCTGAAGGCGGAATTCTCCTCCTCCCGGGTCCTTCGCCAGGTCGACCCCGCGCTGCAGTGCATTGTAGAGGTAGACGCCTCGGACACGGGAGTGGGAGCAGTGCTGTCCCAGCGGTCACCGGACGATGGCGCCAAGCGACCGTGCGCCTTCTTCTCCCGGCGCTTGTCCCCGGCGGAGAGAAACTACGATGTGGGGGACAGAGAGCTCTTGGCCATCAAGCTCGCCCTGCAGGAGTGGCGCCACTGGTTGGAGGGGGCAAGCCTGCCGTTTGTGGTCCTCACGGACCACAAGAACCTGGAATACTTACGGTCTGCCAAGCGCCTGAACGCCCGCCAGGCGCGCTGGTCCCTGTTCTTCGCCAGGTTCCGATTTTCCATCACCTTCAGGCCTGGCTCTAAGAACGTCCTGCCTGACGCCCTCTCCAGGCAGTTCGCCCCCGTGGAGTCGGAGGAGGCGCCCCACTCCATCCTGCCCAGGTCGTGCGTCGTGGGAGCCATCTCGTGGGACATTGAGAGCAAGATCCGGAAGGCACAGGAGGTGGAACCTGACCCTGGCGGCGGACCGGAGGGGAGGCTGTTCATGCCATCCGCGGTCCGAGGAGAGGTCATCCACTGGCTCCACACCTCCAAGCTCACCTGTCACCCTGGCACCTCCCGGATGATAGATCTCCTCCAACGGTCCTTTTGGTGGCCAGGCCTGCGGAGGGATGCAGCCCGCTACGCCCGGGCTTGCCCAATCTGTGCCACCTGCAAGTTGGGAAATGCCCCTCCAGCGGGTCTGCTCCAGCCCCTGCCCGTCCCTGGCAGGCCCTGGTCGCACATCGCTCTGGATTTCGTCACCGGACTCCCCATCTCCAACTCCTATGACACCATCCTGACCATCGTGGACCGCTTCTCCAAGGCCGTGCACTTCGTCCCCCTGCGAGGCCTCCCTACTGCCCTGGAGACGGCGGACCTCCTCGTCCAACACGTGGTCAGGCTGCATGGGATTCCGGTGGACGTGGTCTCGGACCGGGGCCCCCAGTTTTCATCTGAGGTTTGGAGGTCTTTCTGCAACGCCATCGGAGCCAAGGTGAGCCTCTCCTCTGGCCATCACCCCCAATCCAACGGGCAGTGTGAGAGGCCCAACCAGGAGCTGGAGGCTGCGCTCCGCTGTGTGTCCAGATCCAAACCCGCGTCCTGGAGCAACCATCTTGCCTGGGTTGAATATGCCCACAACACCGCTCGCTCTTCTGCTACAGGGATGTCCCCCTTCAAAGCGTCCCTGGGTTACGACCCCCCGCTGTTTCCGGAGCAGGAGAGTGAGGTAACTGTCCCGTCAGTTAGGGCCCATCTCAGGCAGTTCCGCTCCACCTGGGCTGCCGCGCGCCATGCGCTATTGCGCACAGCGGAGCGCAACAGGACTGTGGCGGACCGGCGTAGGAGACCTGCCCCGGCGTACAGAGTTGGGCAGCTTGTTTACATTTCCACCCAGGACGTCACTCTAAAAGGCGAGAGGAGAAAGCTGGCACAGCGCTTCATGGGTCCCTACCCCATCACCCGGATCATCAACCCGGTGGCTGTGCGCGTGGCTATTCCCCCCTCCCTCTGCATTCATCCTACTTTCCACGTGTCGAAGGTGAAACTGGCGGTTACTGACCCCCTTTGCCCTCCTCCTGCAGCGCGACCCGCGCCCCGGATGATTGGTGGCCATCCGGCCTGGTCCGCCTCCTCCATCCTGGACTCCCGGCGCCGGGGTCGTGGGTTGCAATACTTGGTGGACTGGGAGGGCTATGGGCCCGAGCATCGACAGTGGGTGCCCCCGTCGTTTGTGTTGGACCCATCGCTCATCGCGGACTTCCACCGAGCGCACCCGGATAAGCCATCGCCAGGAGGCGCTGCTAGAGGGGGGAGTACTGTCACGCCGCGCCATTCATCAGCGGCGCCACCTGCTCACGCACCTGCTACTCGTCAGCGGCGAAGGATAAAAGCCGCCTCGCCCTGAGCGTCGGCCTGAAGCCGTAGACTTCATTTCCTTTGTATGGACTTCTACCACATTCTCTTCAGCATCCTCATCTCCGGTAAGAAGTTCACTTACCTCATCTCTCCAGTCTGCTCCCCTGTGCACAGGTGGATTCCTCGGCGGCGGACAATCCCGTCCCTCGTCTCTCCTCGCTGCTGCACCGAGCCCTGCAGGTGGCTGTCTCCCGGGCTTCCATCCTTGAAGCGCCAGTCATCTGCCCAAACAAGTAAGCTTCTCTCCCTCGCCTATTCTCCTCCCGTGTTGGTGTGTGCTCATCACCCTGTGTCTGATTTCTCCCATAGGGTTGCCGGCTGAACGGTCTCCTGCCTCTGGGTCCGAAGCAGACGCCACCACCAACACATTAACATTCCGCAGACACGCACCCAAACATCCCTGTTGTTAATAAACAGTTTGAACTACTCTGAGCCTGTGTGTGTGCGTCTCCTGAGCCGAACGTTATGTCAGACAGTGTAACCCTGCACATTCCCTTAGTGGGTATTGGCTTATCGTCATATGTTCTCAGATTAATCTTTTTATTTCTTATTTTCGGCTTGTTTTTCAGTCTTTTAAAATCTTTCATTGGCAGGATGTTTACCTGCGCACCTGTGTCGAGCTTCAGTGACATGTCCGTGCCATTCATCTCCAGGCACACTATCCATTCGTCAGCACTCGTCTCTCCCTCGATGGCGTCCACGTAAAACTGATCCTCTTCGCTGTCACTCTTTTTCTCCACGAGTTGCACCCTCTTCTTCGAGAAGCAGGTCTTTGCGAAGTGATTTTTTCCGCCACACTTGCGACATTCCTTCCCGAATGCTGGACACTGCTTCGGCGCATGTTGCCTTCCACACCGCTCACAGTTCCCGCGCGCGCGCTCTGGGTTTGCCTCCCTTTTTCTTGCATGCAACGTTCCTTTCGGCTTCGCGCACTGCACTGCACCGACCTCAGCAGTCTCTTTTTCCTTGCTGCTAAAAGTCTTTAATTGTGCCTTTATACTCTCAGACGCTTGGCAAATCTGTATCGCTTTCTCCAGCGTTAAGTTAGTCTCTTTCAGTAATTGCATCCGCAATTTGTTGTCTTGGACCCCTATTACAATTTGGTCCCGTATCATTGACTCACTCAATGTTCCAAAGTTGCATGACTGACATTTCAACCGTAGGTCTGTGACATACAGCTCG